>BQKZ01001582.1:83809-100260 GCA_036244855.1 Temnopleurus reevesii
CCCCCCCCCCCCCCCCCCCTGTCTTCCTCTCTCTCCCTCTCTCCTTTACCATTGCTTCTCTTTTTCTTTCTCTTTCTCTTCCTGTTCATTCATCCACTCTCTACAAAGAATAAGATTTTTTTCATTAAAAAATCCTCAATTGCCAGATCCTAGATGTCAGAGTGAAAAATGCACAGTCCTGAGCAAAGGGTGGTTAGCCCCCTAAACCAGCCCCTAAACCTTCGAAATAGTGTCCACAAAATGTATTACTGGAGCTATTTTTCAGGAAGAAAATGTGAAAATAGCCCTCATGTATTAAAAGAGTTACCCTGCTAGAGGTTATCTGAATAGTTGATACATACTAAGTTGAGAAATATTGCCCTATAAATAATCAACAATTTGATACTTCACGCTTTAATATTTCAAGCTAATATATAAAATTCTGCCTCCATAGGCAGACTGTATGGGAATTTTGAGAAAGTGGTACACTGAAATAAATTTATATATCTTGATGAATAATGTTTCGCTATTTTGGAACCATTGTTGATTTTTCAACCATCTGAATATCATTAGACAGACAGCCTGATCTGAGATTTTTTTTAAAACAGAACAAGAGTAATGTCACAGAAGGTCTCTAAAGCTCTTAATTAAATTGAATATTGTCCACTAATTATTGACTCAACGGCATTCATCAACATACATAAATTGTATATTTTATATCAAAGGGTCTACGATAGTGGGTAAATGAAAATTGAGTTATACCCTGTCATGCGCACAGTGGACAAATAATTCCAGCCCATTTCCTCCATGGTGAAACCAAAGACTAGCATTGGTGCTGGGAGACCTAACCTGACTTCTTTACTGCTGCCTTAAGCCCACCAATCACGAGGCAGCGCTGCATTATCCCAAGATTGTCCAATGTCGAGATTCTTGCGTATGATCTATGTGTATTATGCACTAATTATTCATATTATTATTCATTTGTTGTTATAAATATTCTGTGGCCTGTAATGATATTTCTGTATACCATGTCTCATGCTAATTAAGTTGAATTTGTGTTCACTTCTTTTAACTGAGGGCCTGGCCTCTAAGTGACTTCTTTATATGATTGAAATAAAGATGACTTATGAATATTCATGATTAATCTTGAGATTCTGAAATTCATCTGCAAGTCAACCAAATCACATTCACCAAGAATAGCAGAGATGTGATACATCCTGGTATTTGTACGAGGCAAAAATTAAAATGTGAATAATGCAACAAAAGACCAAAGGTAAGAGAAAATATGACACAGTAAACATTCTCTCAGCCTTTCACTTGTATTCAAAGCCTCAAATTCATTTAAATATAGACCTCATGAATGCATATTATGCAATGGTTGTTGGTAAGTAAAAGACTCTTTCAGACATTGGGTATTACATATCACTACTATAGGTGAAATGCATAAGGATTTGCCACACATACATTAGAGTCAAAGCCCAATCTACAACTGAACAGTGCAAATTACTAATAACAAGCTAATTAATGAAATAGCACAGTATTTTGTGTATGACTTGATGTCACTCTACAAAATTAAGCAAGTGAAATAGCACAATATTGATTTCATGCCAGGTGCTTTGAATGAAGGTATGCAGAAGGAAAATAACAAATTTGTTATGCAGAGTCCGGTGGTAGAACAGCTGAAAGAGGCTACCCTGGGTAAAACATGATATCATCATTACAAAAAGGGTCAAATTGTTCGTTCAGGGGCCTGTAAGATAAAGGAGGTATAATTAATCTACAATCAAATGTATCTCTATGGTACACATTGTGCCACTAACTATTGGTTAATATTCATCTTGTTATTGCATTAATTATGTTACTGGCCTAAAAACTTGCAAACTAATTTCAAAACCCAGTTTAATGAAGACACACCCTCAGGCCTCTGGCCAACCAATCACTCCTTCCAACAATTCATCTTCTATCCAGGAATACATCCCACTTTTTCTTTTCTTTTTTTTTTCATTTAGAAATTTGATACTACCTAAGGAACTTTCCATCAATGATGTAGAAAATCTTCCTCCTCCTCCTCCTGCGACTAGTTTAATAATGAATGGTTTTCAAATAATGACCTGACAGTTCAGCATAGAAAATTTTAATTTGGGGCTTTAATTTATTTGTTACTTTTTTAAGGGTAATAAAATTGATGAACACTATGAGGACCAATAAAAAAAAAATTGGGTTGTTTTTTTCACAGGCAAATCCTCTGAAAAGGTCTGGACCTGAAGTTTTTGTGGGGTATTTGTTCTTAGTTTTTCACAAAAATATGCAATAAATCAAAGAACAAATATGAGAAATATAATCTAAAAGATTATTTCAAACATTCTTCTGACCTTCCAGTCACTTTGTGTCTTCAAAAATGTGCTTTGAACACAAAAAATATAAATCCTAAAATAATTGTTTGTCTGACCAATTATATATTTTTTTCTAATAGCACACATTAGAAAGAGAATCATCAAAAAGAGATACACAATTTATAACCTTAACTAAGTATCAATCTTCAAGTCTAAAAATACTATATAAGCTTTCAGGATTCGTAAAATTGTCTTCAAATTCATATGTTCAAATCCCACCACTGCCACTCCTTATGATTTTAGGTATGACAAGCCCCTCAAAAAGGCTCTGCAATTCAACCTGGAGCCTTAATTTCTTTGCAATGGCTTTTAATCATTCTTGGTATCTTTTATCACTGGAAAGTTCATTCTTCCCTTTACCTCCATACTTCATTTGTAACGGTTCTGTCACACTAGCATGCACAGCACCCCTGATTAGAATGAAAACGGAATCACTATCTATTCTTTTGAAATCTGTTGCTTTTGTTGCACTTTAGGTTATGTGCATGCATTTTTTATCACAATATTATCTTAAATCGTGTATTTCCCTGAATATTCCCTTAACTGCCTCATGATAAAAAGACGTCTAGTGTAGATCATAGCTTAAGTGAGTCTCTTTCTCACAGACTCTGTCCAATATTTATACAAGCAGCTAGCCTCAGCATTAACCTGCAAAGACTTTCATTTTTCAATTTAATCAAATGATTTGTGCCATTTACAACCATATGATTCAATAAAAGAGTATGAGGTAATCATCCTAAAACCCAAATTTGTAAGCTTATTCACATACCTCGTAGTTTATAATACAAAGTAGTTCCTTACCTTTAAGAAACTTACTATTAAGATTGATGAGTCACAAGTCATTATGCGATATAAAAGAACATGTATCTGAAGACATTCCAGCTAATGTAGCATTAGGATGGTAATTCTTTTCAACATAGATTCCTTTCTACCAGGAACCACACATGGGTTGTCCAAATCATATCATGCAGGCTCAGAAGCACATGGAAATAAGCTACCAGTGTCTTAAACATGATATCTGGTCAACTGGAAAATGAATGTTCACAGAATGGCACAAAACTGAAAAGATTGTTTAAACCATCACTGTGAGCAGAAGGCACAACATCCTGGGACAAAGTAAACAACTTCCATTCAAGCATTAAAAGAAAAGTCTACCCAAAATTTATATTTCTTCAACAGGAGGAGAAAAAATAGATGAGCAGAACAAAAAAAGTTTGAGGAAAATCGGACAACTAATAAGAGAGTTATGAATGTTTGAATATTTAGACAAATTGGCAACTGATGACGTCACAGGTGCACAACTGACATTCATATCAATGTTATGAAATGTTAATTTTTTCCCCAAAAATATGATAGCCATAAAAATGTAACCATAGGATATCTTGATAGATATGTAGATCCACTATTTGCATGTTTACATTCATGCAAACTTTGCAACTTTCTGTAAAAATAATGAATTTTGCACCATATTTATCATGAAAACTCTGCTTAGTTGTGCACCCGTGATGTCATCAAATTGGCAACATCTTTGGAAATTTCCACTGATTTGCCCATTTTTTCAAATCTTTAAAAATTCATAACTTTTTTTATTACTTGTCCGATTTTCTTCAAACTTGTTTTGTTTTACTCGCCAATTTTTTCTGCTTCTGTTTAAAAAAAATTATTTTGGGTAGACTCTTCTTTTAACATCATCAGATAGACCCACACACAAAATCAATCCTTATTATTCTGTGAAAAATGTCATACAAGAGTAGAAACTGGGTCTTCCTTTGGCAAACATAAAGCTATTGTAAATGCTTGAAAGTAGTTGTTTACTTTGCACATCCTGCTCACAGTGCATGAATGAATAATATGAGGCAGATTATGTTGAGGCATTTTTATCAAACTTTCCCCTGATTGTAAATAGTGATTATCACTTTTAAGGTTTTCTAAGGAAAAGCGAAACACTGACCATTCAATAAGTCCACATCTTCACAAGATGATTTTTACATGCTTTAGTTTTATAATTTTGTTTATTGCATTCTTCCTTTTGCTCTAGACCATATGGTATCATTGGTGCACAATTTAGGCAGTTTCAAAGTGCCAATTGACAGGCACCTTTGGAAGGTAAAAAAACCGACATAGCAACAGGTAGATTGACAAACTAACGTGTGATAAACCTCTAGCATTCGCTTCAAACAAATAGGTCGGTCTACTAATACATTCAAATGTATGCATGCATCTTGCCAACGAACAAAGTTGCATGGTATTGTTTAAACAGGTTAACCACAATAGAACTATAATACTTGGAATCCAATTTGCATACATTAAGTACTGCTATGTCAGGCAAGCCTTGGGCAATGTTTTAGGTTGTCGTGTACATCCTTTGTATATGGAGAATGCATACAATTTGCACCTAATGGCAAACCCGCCTATTGTCGCTATGATGGGTTCATGCAGTGGTCTTGAACTTGAGTGCCATTTTATCTACTCACTGACAAAATAGAAGGTATATATCAAATGACTAAATTCATGTTTTCATGCTGGTATTGACATTCTACAGCCATTTGCTTTCCCCAAAGGAATGTACAATGTACTCTAAATCTATTGCATAATCCTATCTATTACAAACCCAATCTGAAAACTCATCTGTATCATACCAACATCACAAAGAGGGTTTCTACAAAAAGGTAAAACAAACTTTTTGGTAAAAAACCCATGATGAATAAGAGATAGAATTCATTTTCATTCCTCTCTCTAGTCATATGTATAAAAGATAACATAAAATCAATTCATTTTAAGTAACCCCGGTGATGTCAATGCCACAGATTTGAAATGCAATTGAATAGAAAAAAGTTCAAAGGCAAATTTTGCAAATAGGAGAAAAGGGCATGACCCTAAAAGTTACAAAAGTACTTGGAACATTGTGCATGTATTTGGCTTGGTTTCTTTTTTGATTTACAGAGATGAAACATTCTTGACATGCTTTTGCCTAAACCTATCAGTTCATATTTCCAAAGATACATATACATGAGCATGGTGGACTAGAGCAAGATAAGAATTTAAAAACGGCTTTACTCATGACTAGTATCACTTCTGATGCTGATCCTTGAGTTGGCAACTTTTGCATTATCTATGATGGACAACTCCCATTTGCTTTAAACGTTAATTCAAATGAAATTGGATCACTATATTTTAAATGAAATTGGATCACTATATTTCAAATGAGGAATCGCCACCATTCTTTCTGAAATGCTTACAGAATTGGGTTTGGTTATACTATCACATTCCAACGAAAAAAAAATTTACGTCTACTTTTCTTGCAAGGAAGATAAATGTAAAAGGTTGTGTAAAAACAAGTTGTACATGACATCACATATTCTACCAGAGTTGCCAACTCAGGGATGTCCATCAGAGATGTAAATGGAAACTTTGAAAAAACATAACTATCAAAAAGATGATCTGATTTTGCTAAATTTTTCAGTTCATTTGTCTTATTGTCATTCATTTCCTAGCAGCCTATAAATGACTGGGGAAAGTTCCCCTTTAAAATTCAATCTTTGTCAGACTGATTGTGTAAATGAAACTACTTCCTAATTAAATCTTAATTTTCATAAAATAAATTGAGGTTTCTTCTTCACTTTCAATACCTTTCAAATGCTTGGCAATGCAATCCTAAAGTGTCATAAGTTTTCAGGAAAAGTCACTAAATTCTCATCTGATCATGACACTAATTACATTTACAAACAAAAAACTGTAGTCGAGAAATCACACATTTGAAGGCAAAGAGTTGAATTGAAAATGAAGGACTTTAGAACTATAATTGAGTGCAATTTAAAGAGGTGATAAATCCAGCTGGGATAATGGATATCGCCACACTTAACAGCTCCGAATAGAATGACATTTTGAACCGTCAATTAAATTGTCTTACTGGTTACACAAGCGGGAAACTAAACCCCACATCACCTTCACCTTCGCTCGCTGGAGAGGGTCAAACGCAGAGAGTTGCAATTGAGCAAATTACTCTCGGACGAAACATTAGAATAACTCCTTTATCCCTCGCTCGGAATGTCAGGGTGAGGGATATAGGGTTCGCTAATCCGGCCCTCTGCGACCCTACGGGGTGATACGAGGGATCGCGAGGTCTTGGAGATCCGTCTCCCGCTAACCCCCGGTTTAGGTTTCCAATATGATGTCATGCAACCGTTATACATAGCATTCATGATACATGCATGTGCTACGCTATACTGTGTATACTCATTTGAATGTAGCTAGTCCATTCCCGAAAAGTAGAAATGTATCGACTACAGTGTAAGATGTTTTCAATGCAAGGGCAATGACTGCTCCAAGTTATTGATACACGTATTATAGTAACATTGGAATATAGTTAATTTAAGGGGTATAAAATCAATCAAATTCAAAAATCTATCAACAGGCTTTTGTAAAAAAAAATTATGTGGCTTGTACAATGAATTATTATCAAAGACTTATTGTCATAATTAAAGGGAAAAAATATTTTGGCAATCCAACATTTACATCTTTCCATGGCTGGTGGTAACCTAGAACTAATAGGATAAAGATCATCCCAATTTCTGGTAAAATATAATTTAGATTTACAAATAAAAATCATGATTTAACATTAGTTAAATATTATGTATTAGAATACCTATTAATAATACGGAAGTATAACCAAACTAATTCGTATCATAACATAATATAACATAAAATTTATGTAGGGCAGAAACTATTAAATATAAAATATATTTTACTGCGCATAAAGTTATAAAACAAGTTATTATAATATACTAGTGTTTTTGTTTCAAATACATGTAACTAGGACAGTAAATTCAACTTTGGACCAGAGTATGAACTGATGAACATGGCAAAGCCAATTTTCTGTTTCTTTGTAATTTGCCCACTTTGTTGATATTTCTGAACATTCTTTTCTGAAATTTCCAGAGAATTACAAAAAGGGTTTGTTAATACATGAAATTACATGATAAGGAGGAACTATAACTAGGTCTTTCATCAGGTAATAACATGTTGCAGTCTAAAATATGAAGTAATCAATTCCCATTAAAGAATATATAGAACACTGTATACTAAAGTACAAATCAAGAGCAAAAGAGAACAAAAATAAGAAGCACTTTTTCAACAGTATACATTTGGTAAGGTTGACAATAAATTAATTTCACTACTTCTGTAAATACAGAATTAGCCTTAGACAAACCAAGGCAATTGCCTTGGGTCCCCTCGTAGAAAAGTGCCCTTCATTGGCATCTTCATGTATATAAATCTTATTTAGAGCCTTTAAATATTTGTAGAGAATGTTCCATGCATATTTCAATCTGTTAACAGAATGTAGGTTAATACTTATTCTTTTCTCTATTAGAGCAAATTTAGGGTTAAATATTATTGGACGTTTTTTTTTTTTTTTGTGGGGGAGGGGCGTGTCCAACTTCTTTCTCCTATTCATACTGACACATACTATGTTTAATGCAAATGAACTGAACTTTTCCCTGACAACTCTCTATGAGGAGTAGCAAGAAGCCGCAATTTAAAGAAAATGTATTTTTAGAGTGAAAAGTTGTTTTGGGGGATAAAAACATCAAAAGGGATCTTTAACTCTGTAACAATGTAAGATTTACATTTTTTTTTTAAATCTACAGTTGACTAAAAACAGACTGATCCTAATGTTCTTTCTTTAAGCCCCGGTCACATAAGACCCCGGAAGCAACACGATTCACCCCAACTCTTTGTTAATTCACAGTTAACTGCCTCAGAACAAAGAGTCGGGGTGAATCGTGTTGCTTCCGGGGTCCTATGTGACCGGGGCTAAAGCGAACATGATTAGGGATTGGGTAAGCTCCTTTGCATTTACAAAGAAGTTTGTTTTTTTCCAAACACAATCATCTAACAGTCAATGCTAAAGCATATCTATCAAACCTGATAGAATAGGAGAGACTTCACTTCAGTGAACTGTGCATTTTTTTACTACTTTGACTGTCTGGGATATTGTGACTACACACAATAGCTTATACAAGTTCAGTTTTGTTCATTTATAACATTACACATTTTTATGTATGTACATGTCTGGAGGTTTTTAGATACCACTGAAAGAGAGATGAAATGCATGCCATTGACGTTCTGCTATTGACACCAAGATTTTGTTTAATTAATTTTTTTCAATGCCGTACCAGTAAAAATGATTATATATTCTTAAAATATGCAATAACAGGTGAGAGAGTAAGATGTTTGGGGCTTGCATCCCGGCCGCACTCTTATTTTTTTTCCAGTTAAGGTAAAATATGGCAGTGGGTATAAATTACATAGCCCCTCCACTTTTCAAGGCTCCAAAATATATTCATAACATCTTTCTTCCTCTCTTTCCTTACATTTTTTTTTTATTATAATGTTATCATTAAATTTTTTGTGTCATGGTAGTAAAATACCTAACACTATCAAACATAATAGTTACAGATCATTTCAATATATGGCCAAATAAGAAGACATTTGTCTTGCTGGAATTTCATGGAAAACATACAGCATTCAGTTTGTTGTAAAAATCTCTGGTACTACATCACAACAAAATCTTGAATATGGGGTGCACATGAATAGCTACTGCGGGGTAAAGCTTGCTGACAAGTGTAGATTCTAAAAGATGTTAAAAGCCTTGTATAACATTATCCGATAGATTAGTTTTGGGAGAGATGGCACTTCAGATATCTAACTACTTTGTGGGCTGGAGTAACAATATTACGATAGTTTTTCAATAGCAAATTAGGGCATGTTTATAGTTTGTTTGAATAAAATTGATCAAGAAATGGCAAAATCATAGCAAAATAAAAAAACATAATGCTGCGGTCGCTCTCCTCAGCACAACATGCTTCACGTACAAAATGAATGCAAACTCACACACCGCAGACAATACCACTGATCGCTCCGCCCATCACGGAACGACACTACCCGTGAGAAAGCACTTAGCACACCATAGGAATAATGGCTGATTGGCGTGTTCCCAGAATACGTACAACAATCTTTTCCTAATTTCGTACACAGTTATATTTATGCATGTAAAGCAACTTTTGAATAAATCAGCTCGTATCACATCACTTTCTGCATCCCGACCATTACGAATCTATACCTTTCATCTAAATGTAATTAACATAGGTCAGAGAGCTAAAAAATGTGACAATGTCTTAAGCTATCAATAGTATGGGAATAATAAAATGAGTGTAATATGTAGTATGGAATATAATGGAAGTCAAATTTGGATTTGTCTATTTATGAGGCATAACCAAATCAAATTGCTTTGTGGTTCAAATCACAGGAGCTTAGACATCCATTATTTTTGATTAATTGCACCGAACATTTATTTCCTTTTAAAAAACATCAACATATATGAAAATGCAAGATAACAATGAAATATAATTCAAGGAGGTGAAATCCTTGAAAGCAATGCTTGAGTTGGGGTCAGGTTGACAAAAACATACAAGAAACAACACAAACATACAAGTATTTACAGAGAAAAAGTTAAAGAATAAAAAAAAAAGGTTCAACAAAAGAGTTGAGAAGAATTGAAGAGAAAGAAGCAAACAAAGACAGTGTATGAGGATGATGGACATGATGGAAAGAGATTATCATAATCCTATTATGGTTTCAATTCTAATTAGTTTGCTATCGATGTAATTGGTGGGATTATGTACATGTACCATTTCATTTTTGTTTGCTCCAAAGAAAATCCCTCAAATGGAGGCAAAAAATGAAGAAAAAAAATAATGGAAATAAGAATCACATGAGAGACAGCAGAAGAGCAGGGAAAAAAAGAATTTGGAATCATCACACATTACGAAAAAATAATAAATGATACAATGGTATCATTTTATGTATCATGATACCAGTTTCTTTTTTTACTGGGCAGTAGTAAAAACTATTGCGTGGCTCATTTGTATTCATTAAAACAGTGAAATAAAATCACCCATAAACTCTGTCACTATTCATCATACTGAAACAAAAAGCTTTCCAAAGTTTTGTTCCGTCGCTTATGCTAGTCGTAAACAACTTGTTTTGACGGCAGTCCCACAAGCGAAATCTAAGCTAACGGGAAATGTTCCTAATATTCCAGTACGAGTCTGCGATCCCGCAAGTGAAATCTAAAGGCATATTGAATGTGAAATGTTCCTAATACACTTGTGTACCAGAGCGAGGGAGAGCAGTACTTAAGAGTTGAGCCCGGGTTCGGCTCTCAGACAGTAGGCCACTGTCATGTTTCTTTACAATGCAGCACATAGGTCAACGAGATATGACCTCATGATACAAACTATGGGGAGACTGTGAACACGAACCAGACGCGATGACCCGACCCGGAAGGGAAGCCATTTTGATCGTCTGACAACACATGTGAAAGAATGTTGTCACTTTTAGGTACACAGTTGAGAACTACCAAGATGAATTGATAAAATTTCGTTAAATGAAAATCCAAATTAACATAGATTTCCCTGCTAATACATTGCAATTACTACTAGAATGAAATGATCCCAACATTTCTATTCTATTCCTATTCATTATTTCTATTCTAAAATAGAAATTTTGAAAAGTTTTGTTTTGTCCCTCAAGCGTGTTATAAAAAACTATTTAGAAGGCAGTACCACAAATGAAATCTTCGGGCAATGAATGTTGATCGAGGAATGCTGCTAATGCTCTAGTATAAAAGTATAGGAGTGCAAAGAGAGCATAGCTGAGACTGAGCTCTGTCATGTTTCTTTACAATGGAGCACATAGGTCAACGAGATATGACCTCATGATACAAACTTTGGGGAGACTGGGAACACGAACCAGACGCGATGACCCGACCCGGAAGGGAAGACATTTTGATTGTAGTGTAAAGGAATGTTGTTACATTTAATTAGGTACAGAGTTGAGAACTACCAAGACGGATCGATAAAATTTTGATAATGAAAATTAAAATTAACATAGGTTTTCCTGCTAATACATTGCAATTATGGAATAAAATGATCCAAAAAAGCTTAAAAAAGTTTTGCTTTTTTCCCTCAAGCGTCCCGTAAACAATTTAGAAGGCAGTACCACAAATTAAATCTACGAGCAATGCACGTTGATCGCGCATTGCTCCTAATGCTCTCGTATAGTAGTATAGGAGTGCGTCGAGAGCATAGCCGAGACTGAGCTCTGTCATGTTTCTTTACAATGGAGCACATAGGTCAACAAGATATGACCTCATGATACAAACTTTGGGAAGACTGGGAACACAAACCAGACGCGATGACCCAACCCGGAAGGGAAGACATTTTGATCGTCTGACAACACATGTGAAGGAATGTTGTCCTTTTTCAGCACATACAGACTTAATATAGTTTTTACACTCGAGAACAAAAAGGTTTATTTACCATTTTCCAACTTGATAACAACTCCTAGAGCCTTCTCTCTCTCTTCCATAACTAGCAGAAAATGATTGATATCAGATGAAGTCCTCCAAATTTCCCTCTCACTATATTGTTTCCCAATAGCTACTTTTAATTAGAGGTTTATCTAAAGATCCTTTCCTAAGATATATTTGTTCAATATTGTTGAAGACAAAAATGATGGTTTTTATGATCTGATTTTGCACTTTGAAATGGCATGAAATCATGCAAAATACTCTCGACTAAACAATGGTGTCAATCATTGGGTAAAGGAGTGAAATTTACTTCTTCTCTGAAACTATCTCAAATAGGATTTACACTTTTTGAAAAGATTTAATAGGCGTTACGTAGAGGGAATATTAGAAATCGATTTAAGAAAATCTCCATTTCTAGATTTTTTATTCTAAAATTGAAGTCTTTAAAAAGGTCCTCGATTTGCAAATATTCCACATACAACATTTTATTTATAATTCATAACTATATTGAGCAGGCAACTTATATCAGTTTAAAGAAAGATAAATTCTAGACATATAACTATTCCTAAGGGGGTACTTGGAAATTCAATCACAATAAAAAAATTGTGATAAAATATTAGGTTTCAATATCTGTCTGTTTAACTCACAAAAGAGGACATTAAAGTCAGAGCTCACAATAGAGAAAATTAAGTCACAAAAATAAGAGCTGCGCCTGTTAAATATTTTGTTTTGTGCTATAACCTCATTCAGTCAGTCAACTTGTGAAATAACCCGCATGATAATAAAGGATTTGAACATTTTTAGGTTTCAAATTATTGAAATACTTATCTTAACAATTTATAATCGATTTTCTTAGATATTGATACACAGTATGCATTACATCTAGATTATATTGTTATTCAAATCAAATTTGGTTTTCAATGCTCAAGAGTTCAAAATTGTCTAGGTACATTCACGTTGAAATTTTGCAAATACAGGAAGATGCGGGTAAAACAGACATACAAATATAAGAAAAATTCCAGGGAACTGATATAGAGAAACATTGGATACTATAGTCATTTGGGTTGATTAATTTTTTAAATTCATTATCCACTGATAGTATTTCTTTACTTCTTGATTAATTAAATATATAACAGAATTAAAAAAGGGATTGTACAAAATAAAATCTTTGACTATATAGGAGCTGATGCATAGTGTAAAGGGTCATCAATATTAAATTGTTTTGGGACTCATAGCTTTTTCAGAACCAACAATTTCAAGATAAAGAGCTAAGGTTATCCTCAATAATACAAAAAAATATATATATATAAATGAAAATACAGAATATGAATAAGTAACTTTGAATTATTTTGAGGAGCATAATATCATAGTGAAGACTGCTGGAATGATACATTTTTTTTCAGTGTGATGTAGAAATAAATATTTGTGAAAATGCTATCGATTCTAAAAACACCAAATAAGATTATAAGATATTTTATAATCTCAGTAAGATGACGAAATACATCAATGAACTTGGATTACAATTTATGGTTGACAACATCTTTATTTGCCATGTTGTCATATTGTCATATTTTTTTGTTATCAATAAATATTTCAATGTTTTGCAAGGGTTTGAAGGTAGTTTTGTATCTTAAAACAGAGGAAAACACCATGTCATTCATTATGACTATTTTCTAGAACTGTCAGCACATTGAAAATGTGAAATTTCAGATGTTACTCTTTCTATTGACAGGAATGTTGGATTGAAGATGTTACCAACGAAGAAGCAATTCTAACATAAAATCACTCCTATACATGAAAAAATAAACAATTTTTATTAGAAATTTTTTAATTGCTTGACCAAATATGCCAAGTTTTGAAGAAAAACAATCTTTTGATTCCATTCTTTGATTCTGGAATTTGATGGAGATGTTTTACACTATTTCTAAACTAAAAAAGCACAATGGAATTATGTTAATTTCCACTTTCTTGTGATGGTGGTATAAACAATCATCTGTTTTTAATCAAATGTCATAAATTAAGCTCAACATATATTCAGAATAGTTTGAAAAGTGTATGTTACGAGATATGTATCCATATACTTTCTAAAATAGATTCTATTTACCTTGATTATCAAAACTTATTTGAATCAAATTCACACCAACATGACATACGATAATAATTGCAGCATTTGAGCAAAAAATATAAGCAATTTGGATAAGAAAATGCATTTATAAAATGTTGATAATTAACTCAATGACAGAGCATAATAGGTATCCAGTATGAGATGTGTAAGCGCTATCTACCTAAGATGTACTATCAGATAGCGCACCAAAATTATATAACAATTGTCTTTGATGAAAAAAAAATAATAGAAGGCAGAATTATCTTCAATGTAGATCTACCAAGAAACTTTGTGACTAACTGCAAATTTGTATGTGATAAACTGAAAAGTGATATTCTGAATGACAATAAAGATAAATTCAAGTTATCTTGCATTTTCTCCCCAAGTAGATTTTTCCCCAGAAACACAACTTACAGCGCTTTCATGACAACATTTCACCAAAATTATAGTGTGAATATATATACAACACTTATCAAAACATATGACATAACATAAAGAAACTAAATGAATTAAGAAAATACAATAATAACATTTTTCTGAGAAAAAAAAATGAAAATTTGCACGCACCTTGCATTTTTCTCGCTCCATGATTCAATATCATAACCAGGATCTGCCTGAGGAAGGCTGTAATGAAAAGAGAAGCAAAAATGAGACTGCTAGTGAGATGTTCAACCTAGGCAACGCATTTTATGAAATGACACACACTTAAGAGGAATCAAGTAACTTAATATTTAGAGGCACGTACAAAAATATTTTTAAAGTGTCGATATGATTTTGTGGGCCGAGCGCCTACGTGAGAAAATCTTTGGGAGGGCAGAAATTGGGCCGCGGAGTTGATAATCGGACATGCAAGCACGCCGCCCTAGCCGGCGCAGAGCCCACCTTGTGTGGTGCCCGAGCTCGCGCGAGTGAACATGTCTCGCTGTAAACACTGCTACGTTTGATCACGTACAAAACCTGACCGACATTGAGGATGAGGGGGGTGAAAAAAAATATGAATGAAATGGTATTATGAAAAGGTGCGTGGACATGCACATTAAGACATGACACTGGTTGCACGTGGTAGATCGCTGGCGGATGACAGGACTACGTGCACGAATGTAAAGGGTTTTTATATCGCTTTTTTTATTCGCCTGCTTTCTACGAATGCGAGGAAGAAGATGGGATTGATAGCAACCGTACCTCCCCGGCGCCATGGGGTGTAGACGGGCGAAGTTCAGCACTGGATGCGTCGCTGCCATTTCAACTCTCACTCGCCTTTCCCACTTCCAAGCAAATTCTTCGGACTTTCGATACACGCTGAAAACGTCAAAATTGGCGCCTTGGACATTCTGTACGTGCTGGTCAAACCTAGATGGAGATGTTCGACGCAAACGAATCTTTCTTTACGGTCCGGGGCTCGCAAAACTCCTTGGTATATCACTTGCGAGCCCGAGAACGTAGCGAAGACAGTTCACAACCTCGGAAAATATAAGCCGAATTTCTTGCCGTATGTAATAATGCACATGTGTATTGTTATCAATATATTGCGCTACGTTGGTCGGGGTAGGGATAACATTGAAGCACACCATTCATGTGCACCATTATGGGATTTAGATTGGAACGTGACGTCACATGGCAGCCAATCCTCGTGTACTGACCTTACCCGTGACCCGACGCACAGATTCGGAGATATTTGACAGTTTTGTAATGTTCCTCTCCTCTCTCACCTACAAACTTGTCTTTATGTTCAAGAAAATCATACAAGTTTATACATTGAAATATAAATGTAGGCCAGCATATACAGTTTGGGGAGAATTTAAACTTTTGACATGAAAAAAAGTCTTAGAATTGTTTGATGAGTTTGGCGAAATGCGATTTTCTTTCATCAAACTAATAACTAAAAGTGATATTTAAAATGAATAGCAAGTATAAGCTTATCAAAAATTGTTTGTATTTTATCCCTTGTCATCACTATTTCATTGCTATTATCATATTGTTATGATTATTGTTCTTTTTTCATAACATTTGATTATTGTACAGGCAGTACAGCATACTCTCTATCATCATCAAAATGAAATCTAAAAGCATCAATGCAAGGTACAATAAAAAAAAACCTTATGGTTTCAATTGCTTTGTTATTACGTTTAATTTTTATTAAATAGAAGTAATAATAATAATAATTAGATAATTTATATAGCGCAGATACTATATGGATATACTCTACTGCGTATAGTGAGGTATAGAACTTTTTATTCATTTTATTTGTTTTTCAGTATGTTGCTGCAAATATTTATGTCAGATAAATACTGTAGTTCGAAAGAATGGTAATAAAAAAATACTTATGTGCAAAGGTTAGAACAAAAATAGGAATAGTCTACATGTCTCGTGAAATATATCTCCAAACAAAATTTTCTAACACTTTGTAAGATATTTGTATAAGAGCACGTTCATATAATCGTTCAGATATTCGCTATTGTTGATGTTATTTTTGATGTTGTTGGTGATCTTTTTTGACATAAGGACATAAGGAGTAGTTGTTGCGGTCCAATAATTGTTCAGACTTTCGCAGCCCGAATCCCTCCTATATAATATCGATAGTTTCCTTTTTATTATTTCTTAA
>BQKZ01001583.1:0-15458 GCA_036244855.1 Temnopleurus reevesii
GATGATGATAATGATGGCATCCAGAGCGTTAATGGTAATGATGACAGTTACAGAGGTGTTGAAATCTGAAGACCAGAATGAGGTTTCCACTTACTTGTTTCCTATTGAATGATTTCCTGTTCTTCTGGAACGCTATCAGGTGGGAGTCATTATTGAAGATCGGCTTTGTGTACCGCTGTCATCAAAGAAAACAAGGTATAATTTATTAGGAACTGAATTGAGTAAAATCAGTCAAACTGATTCAAATAATAATAATGATGATTGTAATCTAATCTAATTACACGGAGCAGCCATTATTTTAATCCACACTTTCCATTTATGAAAAATCAGTAACTGCCAAATATGTATTTACAGAGAAAATAACTCCCAGTGTGATTTACTTATTACCTTTTTTTTTTGTTGGTGGTGGCGCTGCCCATTTCAACAAAAAATTCAAATTAATCAAAGGAGTAGCTTTTTTGGTACTTTCCTTCTATGACTGTACACTATTTTTCTACTTATCTAGATTTTTTTTTATTGTGTACATCACTTATGATTTTGCTCATGTTGAATATTTCCATTGCGAAAAATACATTTTTGTTTATTTTTTTGTCCACTTTAATAAAATTTTCACAATTTGAACATAAATGGTAATGATTGGAATATAGGAAAAAATAATTTACATATTATCAATCAAACATAAAAGAATAACACTTAATATCTAAATAGTGAAGTGTATAATATCATAGGAATGGAGGGGCATGCAATAGAAGCAAGGCATGTATCGTTATCGGACTACAAAATCATCTGAAATTCTCATTTAATACTGAAAGAATTAAAATCTATCTTATAACGACACAAACCTGGAGACAGATCCTTGTACTTTGATCTAGAACGGCTCTAAGAAGATTTCTCTGATCGTTGCCTCTTTTGATGAGTTCATTCTTCATCGTGTGATAGATGTAGAGTAGATAATGTGTGTCCTCTCTTGCATAGTGCACCATCTCTTCCGGCAGAGGCCTGTATAAAGATAGTACATAATGTGTAAATGGAATGCGCATGAATGTATGCCCCTAGTATAAGCCCAACTGTTATGAATTCCTTTCCATGCACTGTATAAGCCAATATTTTGGCATTATTTAGCGAATTTGGACTAGTTGGACACATTGGCATGATGTTATTTGTATAAGTGATTGTACACATGTGAATCCGTATAATACAGAGTGGAAATTTTCGCAAAGGCAAGACTGCGAAACTAAAACAACCACAAAAAAATTCAGCTTAAACTGTAGCAAAGGGGCAAGGAATTTATTTGTGTAGAAAATATAATAGAGGCATGTACATGCAATATGTAGGAAAATATCACAAAATTATTACCAACATGAGGAAAACGGCAAACCGTGTGTTTAATCCATAAGGTTGTGCCTGACATATCATTGTACCTCTGCTATGGTATGAAGCTAGGATACAAGAGGAAGAAGTCAGACAGGTTGATCTATGCACCACTATACCACCATCACACAATGCAGTCAATGTGTGACAGCCGGCTTATTTGGATGCAAAACAGTAAACAAATTCACTGTTGTCCAAAAATAATGTTAAACTTTTCTTATTTTCCCAAAAGGAAACAATGGTTGCTGAGATCTGTAATAATATCACGCACATGAACAAGAACAGAAATTTATTAATGAGGTGATCGCTCTTTAGACTGGGCTCTTTAATAGGATTTTCAAACTTTGGGGAAGAATAAGTGAAACCAAATATCGGGCCTGTAGCATAACAAGAGATAATTGAACAACGATCAATATTAAGTGCAAGCCAATGCCAAAATGTGATAGGTACATGTTCTCATGAACACCTTTTCTATCATTTTCTCCCCTATTCATCTTGTTTTATGGTACAAAAACTACATACCTTATTCTCCAGTCTGCTAGTTGGTACTTTTTATCAGCCTCCACCTGACAGTACCTTGAAAGGAGACTAGCCAGACTATGATGTGGAAACCCAAGAGAGCGGGATGCCTGATGAGTGTCAAACATGTTCACGATATACAGCCCTAGGTCTCGCTGCAACCAATCAATGTCCATGTTGGCACCATGGAAAACCTGAAGTGGATAGAAAGATGAGGGTTTTCTGATATCTTAAACAAGATAAGGAAATATGATATTGCTATCACGGGGAAAGCCAGGGGCATGGGTATCAAAAATGTTCACTGGTCATGGCATAGAGCAAATATCCATGGTTGCTCCCTGAAAAACATTACGCGTATACAAGGATCGAGGGGTACATAAGGACTTTATATAGATATTGTAAACAAGACAAGGAAACATGCTTCTGTTACTGAGACTCCAATTATCCAGCTTTTGGTAGGTTTTGGTAGGAATACTGCCTTTGAGTCCATTTAAAAAAAAACTTCCCATTCTCCCACTTTGCTTCTGGGTATCCCCTTTTTTTCCAATCCTCATTTTGATGAAAGTAGTTTTAAATCAATGAATTTCACTCAATTCGTTCTATGGGTTTCTTCCACAATGGGTGACTTAAGTACGGTGTTCGGTGTTGGTGTTGGTGTTGAGGGAGCAAATTCGCCCGTAAACCGAGCTCCAATACCGCTGGTCAGTTTACGGAAGCAATACCATAGCCGTATCGATCGCCCAACACCAGTGACGTCATACGCACTCGCACAAAATCTCGCAAACAGCTTGACGATAAAATAATTTTCGGTCCGAAATTCTCAAATTAATGTATTTAAAATCATACAAATTATGCACTTGTTTAAAAAAATCTAGAAGGAAAAATATTGCTTTGTAACATAAGTATGTGGTTTTGGTTATTGTGAGCAAATTTCATTGTAAACTGAATCAACAACAGACATGTCACGAGTTGTCGTAGCGAAATTGCTCCTATTCTGCAAGTCAAAAACAAATGCATGATTTTAACACCAACACAGAACTTGAAGTCGTAATTTTCTTAATCCCTAGGGGTTGGTGTTGAGGAATGGGAAAATTGCACGTAAATTGCCAACACCGACCGCGATCCTCGGTTCAGCAAATGACATTCAACACCAGCAATCAACAAGAATGACCGGAAATACGTCAGAATCTTGAGAGGTCAACCCCAACACCGACAGACTTCAAGTTTGGCATTGAGGCTGGTGTTGGTGTTGCAGCAACACCAACACCAGCGTTCAACACTGTACTTGAAGTCACACAATGAGATGATGTCTCCCGATTGGAAATGGTCTTGGGGGGAGAATCTCCCGACTGGTAAGTGCCTATGTGGGAAGAATGATGAGTATCAAATATGTTCACAATATAGAAGGATAAACTATAATGATACAGATCTATGTTGTAAAATATTTGTGATGTCTTGAATCTTGGCGTGAAAAAGCCTTTGAGGTATGCCCATTTTACGTTGAAAAGGATCTTTCAAATGTTATGTTTACCTTGTGTCTGACATATCATTGTACCTCTGCTATGGATTGAAGCTAGGATACAAGAGGAAGAAGTCAGACAGGTTGATCTATGCACCACTATACCACCATCACACAATGCAGTCAATGTGTGATAGCCGGCTTATTTGGATGCAATAAGTGACTAAATGTACAAATAACACATTCAAATTTAATGAATCATCAGAAGAAAATGGGAGCATTATTGACCCTAGAAATTGCAGAAAATGAATTTTCCAATTCCAGGGTGATGGATATCTTCCACCTCCTTCTCCAACTCTCTAGTTCTCTGCAGATACACTGATCTTTACTAACTTTGACTATATGTGGATCTGTTAAAGTATCGTTCAGAACCTAAAGATTCCTCTAGAGTGCCAGCATGACGACAGCATAATCATGGTAAGCAATCATTATCTGCATCAAATCCCCCTCCCCCTTTACCCTCTCTGTTATTCTCTGTAGAAACACTTGTCTTTTCTAACCTTGACTATTTGTGGGTCGGTAAAAGCATCATTCAGCATCTGAAGCTCACTGCGGAGTTCCAGTGTGTCGACAACATAGTCATGGTCCGCAATGGATATCTGCATCAAGCAAGTGAAACCCAAGTATG
The DNA here is from genome assembly GCA_036244855.1 of Temnopleurus reevesii. Classification (NCBI taxonomy): domain Eukaryota; kingdom Metazoa; phylum Echinodermata; class Echinoidea; order Temnopleuroida; family Temnopleuridae; genus Temnopleurus; species Temnopleurus reevesii. The sequence goes on from BQKZ01001583.1 coordinate 4,038, forward strand.
ACCTGTAGGAATGATGCTGCATGGAAAAGAAAAGAAAATTGATTGAAATTATTCATTTGGCATTTACAAGAAAAGAAGAAACACGATTGAACACATGATGAATACAAAAATGAAATAACAAACATAATCATGAGAGATTGAGAGAGTATAATAAAGGACCGGAGAGAAGATGAAGGGGCTGCAAGGGTGTGGAAAAGGCTAACCAAATAAACGTGACCTGCGGGCCTTCCTCCTGGGCACACCCTGCAAACTTCACACAGATCATAGATATTTAGCATATCAAAGATGTAACAAAGAATGTACAAAAGAGAGGATTTAGCAATTTCAAATAAAAATCTAGGTATATTACTTCCTGAATTGTGCTCAACACAAAGTAGGGGTATTATGGTACAGCCGGCACAGAGGCAGGAGGCAGCCCCCCAAATTTGAATCTTGAAGGAAGCTTGTAGGCCTACGTAAAGGTCTACATAATTCTTAAAATAGGCAAGTTTTCTGAGACGTTACCAATGTTATGCACATTTGAGCATAAAGGTTATTCATCATCTGAAGTCTTGTCTGATGTTTTCAAGTTTTCATATATACCAACTAACATGTTCAATGAATTCAAAGTGATTACTTCTTTTGGCATAAAACATAAGTGTACGAATAATAAGGAAACTCAGGCCCCTTGCCAATATTTGCCAGAAGAATTTACTTAGTAGGGTGATAATTTTCATAAAGGGCCAGGCCATTTACACTATGGCCCGTATTTCGATAGCGAGGTTTAAGTTAACCCTGGTCTAAATCTGTGGTTTAAGGATGGGAAGCCAAAAGAGGCTTGAATCTATAATAGTCGATGTGTAATTTACCAGCACATTTGGCACTCATATTATTTAAAACTGTCTCGGAATAAAAACTTCAATAGTTTNAGTCAGACAGGTTGATCTATGCACCACTATACCACCATCACACAATGCAGTCAATGTGTGATAGCCGGCTTATTTGGATGCAATATATATGTCCGAAGATTCAAAACTTTTAACTAACCAGTATTTGTTTCGGTTCGAAATAAAGAAAAATTCCACATTTCGAATGATATCATCAAGCAACTAAGAAGGTGCTGCTACCACATGGAAATTGATTGCAAATCAACTGAAAATAAATAGTTAATTGAAATGCGAAGGTCTGCATAAATGCAGTTGTATTGGTCACAGCTTATTAACTGCAAATGTTTTCTGAGATCGTTGATGGGCCAACATGAGTAGAAAGAGAAGCACTTTATTTGATTTCCAATTTGGGGATCTTAGGGTGCAACATGATAAAAGCAATGCAGGCCTCACGCAATTGTTTGTTGGTTTGTTTATTCAACCATTTACTTATTATTCAATCTCACAGCATTCTTTGAGGCAGGACTTCCACTTATCTAGATCAACAGCAATATCTTTGGACTGATTGAGGCTCTTCAAGCTTTTGAATGCCATCTACCAATGTAAAGGGTGTTGCTTCCAGGGGGGCGTAACTTCGGTTGTCTACCGGTTCTAACTGGGACAAGGGGTAAATTGATCACACTCACCTCTAAATCAACAGCGATCTCTTTGGACTGTTTGAGACTTCGACTCATTTCCTCAAGCTTCTGAACGTTGTCTACCAGGGTAAAGGGAGTTGCCTCCATAGGGGCGTAACTTGGACTGTATACCGGTTCTAACTGGGATGACAAGGGTTCAAGGTGGTCCAGCTCATACTGGTATGGATGGGGAAAGCTGTAGGGGAAAGAGAGAGAGGATGAATGGTGTGACATCAATGGTAAGTCACTAAGAATAATAATAATACTGATAATAAAATCAATAATAATATTGATAATAATAAATGTAATTCATATAACACACATATCCACTCTGCGGAATGATCAAAGCACTTTGCATTATTACCCTGGCTTTAGCTTGTTGCCACCAGAGCACAAGCATTTCATTTCCTAAATTCCTACCAGATTTGCTTCTAGGTTCTAGCAGAATATCAGGGATTCAGCGTGGTCCAAGTCATATTCGTTCATTTATTTACTGGTTTAGATAAAGTGAAAACGGTAGAATATTGATGGAAGAGATTCTCTAGATTTATGAAATGCTTGAAGAAACCAAGAAATTATTCTAGCAGGAAATTCATTCCCCATCATGCTTTTCCCGACTCGGGTGACATAAATGGTTTTAAAAACCAACTTTACAAAACAAATATTTAAACTTATGAATCAGACCCTGTAAAATATTACTTATGATGCAAGTAATTTGTCATCCAACATGGCAGATAAATGAGGTAACGAGGACCAAAGTTTTGGTGAAGGTCACCCACCACTACTGGTAGTTCTTGGACTGAAAGATAAACCATCGCACTGATTAGGACATTGAAATCTGTGAAACATTATTTTGAGTAATTGAGTGCCATGAGCGCCCGGCTGAGATGGAGACCGGTTAAACATCACTTACCTGTCAGTCTGTGTTTCACTATCTCTCTTGGGAGTTACAGATGAGTCTGTTTCTGTGAGAGAGGACTTCTTCAATGTATCAAATACTGCAAATAAAAAATGTTACAAGTATTAGATCAGTAATGGGGAGGTGGCGCTTGGAATGCTTAATTTGCATTGTGAGTTGGCAGCAAAATCATTTGTCAAAATCACAAGAATGAATTTAAAACATCAGAGTTATCACCCTAAACACAATAGCTGTATATATCGATGAAGTTAAAATGAATAAATAAATTCGAAAAATTCCAATAGCATTTTGGATGAAATGACTATGTGTTTATGACTAATATATTCTGCTAATCTCAGATCAAACGATAATAAAAGAAGAAACAATGTGTCATATTGGCAGCAAGAACATGTCAATTACACAACAAAATATCAATTTCTGTCGGCTGAAATGCATTCCTCAGTCAATTCGAGAAACAATTATCTGAAAACTTCACATAAAAATATTTAACAAAACTGTAAAAGCAATAATCTTTTGTAAATAAAGTTGAGCTAATTCACAGAATTTTGAGTTATTTACAAATTATCATGTATTTTCATCTTTTAAAAGATCACAACACAGAAGTCTATGGATAGATTCTAACTCCTGAAAACTTTAGCGAATTCATGGTCGCAAAATTAGCAAAAATACAACCCCAGTGAAAATATCAGCTTATACATTACCTTCTGGTAGTGGCTTGAGTGCATTAGGCTTGTTCTTGATGACTGGAACGAAAGGTCTGTTAGCATTATCAACCTTCTCTTTGAATTTCAGCTGAGGCCTAGGTATGTTCCGAGCATGCATCAAACGGAAATTCTTAGACTTTGAATCGCTTCCTTCCAATTTCTGTAAGCATGATGGAAATTTACATTTAAAGTAGAAAGTATGAAAAGACAAAATATATAACGTGATACATTGATGGTTTACCACCAGATCTTGGCAGCACGGTACAAGCTAACTTTCTTGAAAAAGTGAGAGGTTGTGAAAAGGACATACCCACTCTCATCATTTCCAATAGCACTTACTCATCATACACCGACTATAGGAATACTTGAACACTTGTTAAACACAGATACTTTGTCATACAGGTAAGAATATTTAAAAGGATCTTTTTTTTTCATCTAATCATTTTGGTACACAATGACTTTTTAAATGATTTCTGAGTTCTGACACATTAGTTTCTTTTGATTTTGAGCATTATAATTATATTTTACAGGAAAAAAAACAACATATTTTCAAATAAAAAATGTGAATCTTCCAATGCCTCCATGCTAGAAATCCTTACTGAATAAGAGAAAACCCATTAATTAGCACTTTTCAATTTCTCAACCAAAGTTCAACTTTGGTTGGTTCAACATGGTGTTAATTTCCTTCAGCAAGAAATTTATCCACATCGTGCTGAACTCGTCTCACAAGCTGCTATTGCTTAACCCTATTCCAACTGGGGGGGGGGGGGTCAATTTGACCCCCCCCCAGTATAAACTTGGTCTGAAAAAGCCCAGTTAAAATAGGGTTAAGCCACGGGAATAATGCTGCATTAATTGGAGAGCGCTTAGAGACCTTTATCTCCCGATCTAGAAAACATTCTCACATCACCCCCACTTTGAAATCGCTTCACTGGCTTCAAGTCACTGACCGCATCGTTTTTAAAATCTTGCTCCTTGTCTTCCACACAGTCAACGGTTCTGCCCCTCAATACAATATAGATTTGATACACGCATACACTCCTCCTAGGAGTCTTCGCTCTTCGAACTCCGGCTCCCTTGTAATTCCAAGATCATCAAAATCGTGGGGAGATCGCTCTTTTTCACATGCTGGCCCAACCCTCTGGAACATGCTCCCACCAACCATCCAAAATTGCACTTCGGCCGATACATTCAAAACAGTATCTTAAGACCTACCTTTTTAATGCCTCCTACTCATAACTCCAACTCAAGCAGCATTCCTTCTACCTTCCTACCCAACCTTTCCTTTTCCGACTTTCATCTACTATTCTCTACTGCGCCTTGAGCATCCAGCAGGATGGATTTGGCGCACTATAAGTCACATCTATTATTATTATTATTTATCAGAGGTAATTGGTGCTATATAAGAACTGCATATTATCATTATTATGATTATTCCCTCACCTTCTTATTCCAGCTGGTTACAATAAGCTGTGGTTTGGACGTGCCCGGAGAGAAAGACTGTGTCGGCTTACTGATGCCTGATGCTTCATCCAATAGTGCTCCCTAAAATAGATGACAATAATCAATGCATAATACAAACATCAACACTCGATGCTGATCTGTTGAGGTTGGGAAGGTGATTTCCGGTTTGGAAAGCCAATGCACGTGTATACTTCATCTAATTTATCAGAAGATTGCTAATTTTTTCCTTAAACACTATCAAGGGTAATTTGTGCTGCATCAAAGAATAACGTCAGCCCACTCCAAACTGGTATACAATTGCCAACAATTGAGGAAATCACTCTTTGTTGCCATTCTTTCTTTCATCATTTGATTCAGCTATTTTTTCCCTCTCATTTTTGATCTACAGGTGCCAAGCATAGTTGCCTCTTTGCACACATGCCAACATTACTGAATGTTCATTATTTGAAAGTCAATATCCAAACAGAAACTTGACACAAATACATTCTCCTGGGAAAAAGCATCAAAGTAAGAGATTCATATCAAAACTTCTACAGCGTTCAACCTCAACCTGTGATAAACTAACGATAAACCTCATCAACATTCTAGAAGTAAGTTGTTCTGTGTAAAGTCAAAACCTATAGATTCTTTGAAAACAAAGGTCCTGTCAGCTGATACTTTTATTGACAGTTATAATTCTTAAACTATTTTTTTATTCACTTTTGACTAGCTGAAGACCAACCAGCATTAAGGGTACGTATCAGAGACAAAAACAGTCACAACAAATTGAGCATCAGTGTGAGGACCTAACTGAGATAAAAGAGACTGGTTGTTACTGGCCCTTGATTGTGGGCGTGGCATGATAGCCAAGACACAAGAGGGGGACAGTAAACGGAGCTTTAATTTCTGCATCATCAATGAAAGCACCAACACAAGCAAGCATGTGTGATGACAGCATGGAAAGATGCAAAATATGCTCCTGGTGTATACAGTGAATTCTCATTCACTTTGTGTAGGGACTTCCTATATAGGGACTTCCTATATAGAGACTTCCTTGTTCCCATAGTCAATGGGATATCTTCCGGAGGTAAACTCGACTTAAATCTGCCTCTTCCCCTCTCCACTCTGTAACTAACAGCACTTTCCAGAAGGGTATCATTTGTCTGTATGAGAGATTCAATCCTATCCTCTAGCTCTAGGATTCGGCTAAGACCAATCTCACTTTAACCTGCTTCCCCCTCCCCCCACTCGATTCCTACTTCTCATCCACCTCTTCACCATCCCTCTGTATGACTTACAGCGCTTTCCATTGAAGTATCATTTGTCTCTTTCAGAGATTCTATTCTATCCTCTGAAACCGTTGATTAATGAACTCTAGAATTCCCNTTTTACTGCAGTATAATATTCATGACATTGGTATGTGCATAGCAGCAGTGGTCGAGTAAAACAATGGGGCCTCTGTTAGGTGAAGTGAAACTAAACCAAGGCAGGGGTAGAGAAGAAAGTATAGTCTAATGATTCAGACCCTAATAGAGTAAATATCTCACATTTAGTTTGATATATTCATGGTAAACACCAGATCTTGGCAACACAGTACGAACTTTCTTTCTTGAAAAAGTGAGAGGTCATGAAAAGGACATACCCACTCTCATTATTTCTATGAGCATGTTCTCCACAAACGATGTGTAGGAATATTTAAACACTTCTATGATTGATTTTTGTCTGAACTTCTTAAAGCATAGTTATTTTGTCATACGGATAAGAAAATTCAAAAGGAAGGGTTTTTTTGCATTTCATCATTTTGGTACAAAATGATTATTCAAATGATTTCTTTCGATTTCAATTACTAAAATCATATTTTAAATGCAAAAAGAAAAATTTCAGGAAATTCATGAAAATATGCATGCACGACATGTTGAAAATAATCTTGCTATTCAAAGAGAAAACGTGAATCTTACTTTAGCTTGATGCAAAAAAATCCTTACTGAATAAGAGGAAATCTTATTAATTGGCACTTTTCAATTTCTCTACCAAAGTTCAACTTTGGTTGGTTCAACATGACTTATTGTGTTAATTTCCTTCAGCAAGAAATTTATCCACATAGTGCTGCACTCAACCTAGGTGAGGGGAATGGGTACCTGGTAGGAACGTATACCTTGAAATACGTAAGCGCTTCACAAGCTGCTATTGCTAATGCCAGGGTAATAATGCTGCATTAAATGAGACATTTATCTGAAGTAATTAGTGCTATATAAGAACTGCATATTACTATTAGTATGATTTTTCCCTCACCTTCTTATTCCAGCTGGTTACAATAAGCTGTGGTTTCGATGTGCCTGGAGAGAAGGACTCTGTCGGCTTACTGATACCTGATGCTTCATCTAATAGTGCTCCCTAAAATAGATGACAATAACCAATGCATAATACAAACATCAACAAAAGGTGATATCAAACATTATATCAAGATACTCTCGATGCTGATCTGTTGAGGTTGGGAAGGTGATTTCCGGTTTGGAAAGCCAATGCACGTGTATACATGTACTTCATCTAATTTATCAGAAGATTGCTAATTTTTTCCTTAAACACTATCAAGGGTAATTTGTGCTGCATCAAAGAATAACGTCAGCCCACTCCAAACTGGTATACAATTGCCAACAATTGAGGAAATCACTCTTTGTTGCCATTCTTTCTTTCATCATTTGATTCAGCTATTTTTTCCCTCTCATTTTTGATCTACAGGTGCCAAGCATAGTTGCCTCTTTGCACACATGCCAACATTACTGAATGTTCATTATTTGAAAGTCAATATCCAAACAGAAACTTGACACAAATACATTCTCCTGGGAAAAAGCATCAAAGTAAGAGATTCATATCAAAACTTCTACAGCGTTCAACCTCAACCTGTGATAAACTAACGATAAACCTCATCAACATTCTAGAAGTAAGTTGTTCTGTGTAAAGTCAAAACCTATCGATTCTTTGAAAATAAAGGTCCTGTCAGCTGATACTTTTATTGACAGTTATAATTCTTAAACTATTTTTTTATTCACTTTTGACTAGCTGAAGACCAACCAGCATTAAGGGTACGTATCAGAGACAAAAACAGTCACAACAAATTGAGCATCAGTGTGAGGACCTAACTGAGATAAAAGAGACTGGTTGTTACTGGCCCTTGATTGTGGGCGTGGCATGATAGCCAAGACACAAGAGGGGGACAGTAAACGGAGCTTTAATTTCTGCATCATCAATGAAAGCACCAACACAAGCAAGCATGTGTGATGACAGCATGGAAAGATGCAAAATATGCTCCTGGTGTATACAGTGAATTCTCATTCACTTTGTGTAGGGACTTCCTATATAGGGACTTCCTATATAGAGACTTCCTTGTTCCCATAGTCAATGGGATATCTTCCGGAGGTAAACTCGACTTAAATCTGCCTCTTCCCCTCTCCACTCTGTAACTAACAGCACTTTCCAGAAGGGTATCATTTGTCTGTATGAGAGATTCAATCCTATCCTCTAGCTCTAGGATTCGGCTAAGACCAATCTCACTTTAACCTGCTTCCCCCTCCCCCCACTCGATTCCTACTTCTCATCCACCTCTTCACCATCCCTCTGTATGACTTACAGCGCTTTCCATTGAAGTATCATTTGTCTCTTTCAGAGATTCTATTCTATCCTCTGAAACCGTTGATTAATGAACTCTAGAATTCCCNCCCCCCCACCCCCTTTCTACATCTAATCCACCTCTTCACCAGCCCTCACTGTAACTTACATCACTTTCCTGTACTGTACCATTTGTCTCTATCAGAGATTCTACTCTATCCTCTCAACCCGTCGACTACTGAACTCTGTAATTCCCACACACTTTGTGTATAGTACAGTTCCCATAGTCAATGGGTTAACTTCCGAAGGTAAACTCGACTTAAATCTGCCCCCTCTCCTCTGTAACTTACAGCATTTTCCAGAAGGGTATTATTTGTCTTTATCAGAGATTCAATCCTATCCTCTAGCTCTAGGATCCGGCTGAGACCAATCTGACTTTAACCTGCTTCCCCCCCCCCCCCCCCACTCGATTCCTACTTCTCCTCCACCTCTTCACTATCCCTCTGTATGATGACTTACAGCGCTTTCCATTGAAGTATCATTTGTCTCTTTCAGAGATTCTATTCTATCCTCTGAAATCGTTGATTAATGAACTCTGGAATTCCCATACAATGTGGAAAGGGACTTCCGAATTCCCATAGGTAGTTGGTTAACTTCCTGACGTAAATTTGACCAAAACCTGCCCCCACCCCCTCCTCTCCCCCCTCCTCTCGGTAACTTACAGCATTTTCAAGTAGGGTATCATTTGTCTCTATCAGAGATTCGATCCTATCCTCTAGCTCTAGGATCCGGCTGAGACCAATCTGACTTCCACCTGCTCCTTGCTGCCCGGCAAGTCTCTGAATGCTGGAAAATAATGAACAAATAAATAACAATTTAATGACAAAATTTGTAAGGAGTATTTTTAAATCAAAATTCCCAAACTGAAAGCTTAAAATGTACTCTTTCTCTGTCTGTGTAATAAGGTACTGGTACCAATACCTATGGATGCAAGTTATCATTTAAATCACAATGAAATCATTGATATATTTTTTTGTATTTTAACACATTTTTAGCTAATTTTATATTATCTCTGCCATCTTTTCCTTTTTGTTCTTCAGTCTATAACTCTTAGAAATTATTTATTCTCTTGTGTTGTTTCCTTCTGGATTATTTTTGCTTGATAAAGAGAACTATTTTGCCAAGCCTCTTTTATGATTCCCCTTTAATATTTGTCATAAATTCATACTCACTCAAATAACTTGTAGGTTTTTTAATTGTTTCAGAGAAATGAATGGAACTGAATATAAGGTTTACTCACTTTGATAGCAGTTTGTCTCCTTGAAAATTACAGAACTGCCTGAATCCTTCAAAACTGGAGTAGAAATCATAGTCATCGCCGGCCGCTGGAAGCTCATTGGCTGTTCTCGTTGCCACTTTGAGCTTGCCAAGAGCTTTCTGTTGAAATGTTAGAAAGAGAGAAAAATCTGTAATATATGTATTAAATTTCTTTATCAAATCCATACTGCTGAGTAATATTTCTTAATTTACCTTGATGTTGGGCATATAATAAAACAAACTTTTTTGCCCCACTGAAACGTCTTATATCAAAGGGATAAAAAAGTCGGGATCACTCGTAAAATGCGTAATTGCGAACGCCTCATTCACTCACACACTATAAGAACGGGTTGGTATTCATAATCATGAAAAAGGGTTGCTTTTTATAATCAGGAAATAGGGTCGCAATTCATAAAGGCCATTGTTCATAAGGTCGCTATTCATAATGGGGAAATAGGGTCGCTATTCGAATAGCGACCCTCTTCTTCTATTATGAATAGCGACCCCATTTTCTGATTATGAATAGCGACCCTCTTCTCCTATTATGAATAACGACCCCATTTTCTGATTATGAATAGCGACCCTCTTCTCTGATTATGATTAGTGACCCTTATGAATATTGATTCTTATGAATAACGACCCTTGGCCTTATGTCTTTTTATGAACAACGACCCTCTTCTTAAATTAGGAATAGCAACCCTTGTGAATAATGACCTTTATGAATAGCGAACCTCTTTTTGTTTCATGAATAGGGACCCTTATAGCGACCCTAATTTGGTATTACGAATATATAGCGACCCTTTTTCCGTATTATGAATAGTGACCCTTATCAGTTATTATGAATGGCGATCCTTGTGAACAATGGCCCTTATAAATAGCGACCCTTATGAGTTATTATGAATAACTTATCGTTATGAATAGCGGTCCTTATGAGCGAGCGGACCCCATTGGCACTGACTTCAATTGCGTGCGATAGTCCTATCAACATGATCAAGATCTCAATGCCCGGACAATGGGATGTGCTAGAACTTATCGTAAAACCAGATATAACTGCAACATACCCCTGACAATGTGATCAGCGATTAAACCCAAAACCACTTCTCTCTCATCCGCTATTCAGCCTTGTCTGAATCGCCCATGCTTTAAGGGTGGTACCCCTTTAAAATGGCGCTTTTCCTATTTTCTGAATAATAAAAATATTACATTTACACTCTAAAATTAAAAAAAAAAGGATCAAGAAAAAGGCCAGAAAAACTATATTTATAAATTATTGTCACCCCATCATACTAAGCTATTAAGCTGTTCCACACCCAGTGAGCCATCATCAAGTTAGCGTGTGTCTAAAGCGGACATTTTGCTGACAAACCCATACAGATTCAGATACAAATACTAGCAAATCATCCGAAATCTCGGGCAGGCGGTCAGGCGGGTCATTGTCCTCCCAGCCAGCCAGAGGAGCGCGGTAGCCGTACCTTCGTCGCCCGGTGGACACACAATAAAACGCGCCAGTCAGGAAAAATGTAGTTTTATAGATCAATATTCTAAATATGCCGTCTACAAACCTGGGCAAAATCGTTGACATTTGTGAAGCCTGGTACTTCCTTAACATCTTCCACTTCTACTGGGTTTTCAGTCATGATGCAGTGCTATAAAAAAAAAAAGATCTAAATCTGAAACTCCTGCCAGTCAGTGTCACAGGAAGCGAGAAGCTGACGAGAATACAACTGGTCGAGCACGTGGCTAGCGCTAGTGCCTGGCAGTGAAGAGTAGAAACACAATTCACATAATTACGTTGGATGCTGGTTTCGAAATACCGGCAAACTTTCTTTTACTGTCATCAAATTTTGTTTAAAATCAATACACTATGCTGTTAAGGTTTATTAAATAAT
>BQKZ01001583.1:18144-29556 GCA_036244855.1 Temnopleurus reevesii
CATCATCATCACCATCATCATCATCATCATCACCATCATCATCATCATCATCATCATCGTCACCATCATCATCACCATCATCATCATCATCGTCGTCAGCATCATCATCATCATCATTGTTATCTTCTTTTTCTTCTTCTTATTCTCCCAACTTTTCATCCCCTCTTTTCTTATTGACTTCATCTTTTTCTTTTATCTCCACCTCCACTTCTTGCATCTCTTCTCATCTATCTTCTTCTCCATCTCCTTTGTCCTCCATCACCCTCCTCCTATTGCCCCTTTTTCGGATCTTCATGAATTATTGTGAGTGGATGGGATCGATATGTTAAAGTGTGCATGCATCAATCACAGAGTATATCTTGTTCTTTGGTACCTCTGTCAATACCATACCAGCGGGCTTTCTGTTAAGAATCCGTTCCATCTTTAATCTTGTCCTTCTTATCCCCCTCCATATTCTTTTTCATCATCATTATATTGTTACCATTGTCAATATTGTCATCATCATTATCATAATCATCATCATCATCATTATTATCATCATCATCATCTTCTTCTTACTCCTTCTCCTCCTCCTTTTCCTCCTCCTAATCATCATCATCATCATTATTATCATCATCATCATCATCGCCATCATCATCGCCATCATCACTATCATCACTATCATCACTATCACCACCATTATCATCATCATCATCATCATCATCATCACCATCATTATCATCATCATTTCCATCTTCATCATTATAATTATCATCATTAACATCATTATCATCATCATCATTATCATCATCTTCATTGTCATCTTCTTCTCCTTATACTTCTCTACTTTCTCTTCCTTCTCTTCATCATTTCTCCTCCTCCTTAGAACTATACTTTTCCTCCTCTCCCTCTTCCTTCTCCCACACGTCTTCTCTTCTCCCTCCATCTCCGTCCCATCCATCTCTGCATGCCCTCTATTTTAATCATCATTCCATTTCCTTGGACAATGTTTCTGTTACATTTTTTAATTAAAAAAATACATTTGTCTTGATCCAGCCACATGATGCAAATGGTACTTGCAGTTTTTGGTAGATTATTGTTCAGTCATGTGTGCAATTACCCCCATGAAAAAGTATCAAAATCTAGAGGGATTATTACTCTCTTAGAATAATCATAATAATATTCTCGTGTTCCAAATAATACATCTTAAGAAAAAGGTGACAACTTTTTTTACACACTCTGTATTGTTTTTCACACAGGTCGATATTGGGCGAATGTTTCAGACACAATCATGACTGGAGAATTCCGTCAGTGGAAGGAAGGAACAACAGAGAGCCAGGTGTATGGGCCAGGTATAAACAAACAGAATTGATTGAAATAAATCCCTGTCATTTCATGCTTAATTTTGTTGTTATTTTTTTGCTGATGCTTAACCCTATCTTGGCAGCCCCTCACAGCCTGTGCACTCTTTCTCTCCACTTCCTTGTTTAGTTTTGTCTATATTCACTTCATTTGCTTATGATTAAGATTGTACTAGGATCAAAAGCTCAAGCACTTTTTTTACTTTACCATTAATAATAATAATGATAATTATATAATAGGAATAATTGTACATTTATATTTCACAATTTCTGTAAGAATGTACTCAACTGCGCATTACAAAACAATAATAATAATAATAATAACATGAGTCAGTAGAATTTTTTTGGGGGAGGGATGGGGCGATGGGGGTAGAACTGTATTGTATAATTCTTTGAATCTCTGTCACCCTTTTTTTTCTCCTAGGAGTAACACTGCTGCATGCATGGGGTGAAGCTACATCTGTACAGTGGACTGCCGGTACTTGGATGGTAGAATACGGACGTGGTTTCATCCCATCCACTCTCCCGTTTGCTATATCAGACACCATCTTCAGCACTCAAGACTTCTACACTCTCTACCGGATCGTCCGGATCTACGGAGAAGCCCTATTTCAGGAGTTACTATGTGCTCTTGGATGATGTATGGTATACCTTAGAGTAAGCTTTAATTTGGTGAATAAGGTTTTTAATATAATTTCTACAAACAGCCTCAAATTGACAACATTGATACAATTTTTTTACACCCAATCATGAATGAAAATTGATTATGTAAGTGGCACTTGATCGGTATGATTACATGTATGGATCAACTTTGAATTTAAAAAAATACTCTGATCATGGTTTGAAGTGATTTTTTTACAGCCATTTCAAAAGTGTGTATTGATTCATCCTGTATAGGGAAAAGAAGGAAAAGTGCTTCCGGAAAAAGGTAAAGAGATAAAGCAAGAAAACAGGATGTGAGGAGCAGCCAATAACAAGTGAAGTGACATTGAAAAAGAATAACCTGTTTTGTATTGTATTGTCAAATTTACATTGCAATGTTTCTCCTATAGATGTAGTCAGCAGGGTGGTACTTTGGTTGGATAAGTGTTCATAGCCCCATACTCTGCTAGGTAATACAGTGAAACCTCTTTATAACAAGGTCCTTCGGACCATGAAAATTACATTGTTATATCAGGTTCCTCATTATATCAGGGTAAAAAAAAAACTATAAAGAGCTGGAACCAATAAATTCACCTTGTTATAACAGGTATCTCGCTGTATCTGACTTCTTTGTAACGAGGATCCACTGTAATCAATAGATTTAGTAGGTGACATTGGTCAGGGTATCTTTTAGCAAATTTAGAGTTCTTTTCTACTTTCGGCTTTTAAATTGTTTGCTTTATATTGCCAGGATGTTATCTATATTTGAATGTTTGTCAACCAAAGATAGCGTGCCTTTATTGCCTCAATCCTTGATCTTTACTTAAAGGGTTTCTCTGTGTCTGAGAATGACTGGAAATGAATTTTCACAATTCAGTTTAATAAAGACATTGTCACACATTAAAAATGTGTTATTTATCAAATCAAGCTGCCTGACCCTTGTTATTACATTCAGTTTGATGGAAAAAGAACAAAGAATGCAAAAAAAGAAGGAAGTTATACAGGGAAGACATCAATGAAAATTGAACAAATCGTTCACTGTTTCATTATTACTGCACAGTTTGCTATGTAGATGATAATTCAATTTTACCTTTTTAAAGCACTAAACATTGATTTTGAAGCCTGACATTCTAAAAGCTTTGTTTATAATCACCCTCAACCATTAAGGTAGCATTTAGAATCTGGCAGCTGAACATTTCTGAAACAAAAACAATGTTGAAAAATATATTCAATTTCAATTTATTTTATTTGTTTTATCATTTTAAACAGAAATACATGACTATTGTATAATACAATAACAACAAGGTAATTATGCATTGCATGAAACAAAGTGCTAATTACATTTACATTGTATGAGAAATTTACAAACAAAAGAGAAGCAAAAGTCATAACATCCTTTTTTTATTAAGATCAATTGAAATAACAAATTCATAGAAAGTTGAACAAAGTTGAAAACCAATTCAGGTATAATTGTGGACTTCTAAAAATATGAAACATTTACAACATTGTAAATAATGAAAAGTATACTTTCCCCCAAATCTACTTTTAACAGGAGAATTAACAAAATTTATGGGTAATGGTTAAAAAATAGTGTATCTGGTGAGCTTCTGAAATTAGATCAGTCTTTAATCCTTTATTTTAGGTAGGATGCTACTTTCAATTGGGGAACGTTAAGGCACTTACTTAAGGCACTAAACATGTAATAAACAAGAAATGAAGAATCGTCCTGCAGAGAACCATGAAAGAGGAATTGAAAGGAGATGAAGAAGCCAAAACCTGCATTGAAAACTCAAAACTACAAACAGATGATAAGAAATGATTATTGAGGATAACTACTCCATGATAGAGTGGAAAGAAGTTTTAAAAATGGTCTATGCCTATCTTATCGGCTTGTATTGTTGTCAGACATAAATGTAGGGTTTTCATTGTTAGCAATTTTGCATAATCAATTTGATAAGCCAAATGTTCTTGTTTGCATATCGTACATGTAGGTCATTTGGTGCTTTAAAATAACAATTTTTATAACTAATTTCGACATAGATATTGAATGTCTGTGCATGAACCTTGTGATAATATAAATCACAAATAAATTTACTGAAACCAATAATATATATCTTTACGGGTTATATTATCTGCTCTGTCCTCATGTATGTAAAATGATAAAATTGTCTTATGGCATACATGTATGTATGCACAAAGTTGAAAGTCATCAAGACATTCACCATTATCAGATGGGCTTACATTCCAATATTTATTCTACTGTAAATTTTGTCAGTCTATTGTAAATTCTAAGTTTGCATTATTTTCATACAATGTAGTTTTCATAGAATACTCAATATTGAATATTTCATATTGAATGCTTGTCATCACACTTTGCCTCACAAATAAAAAGTTTTTTAACCTCAACATTTTAAATGATATCTGAGGCCTAAAACTATAATTCGCTAGTTGACAGCATACACATAATACAGTCTAACCTCATTATAACGAGGTTGTTGGGACCAGAGAAATTACCTCTTTATATTGAAACCTTGTTATATCAGGGCAAATATGCAAAGAGATGGGCCAGGAAAATTATCATGTTATAACGAAAGCTTGTTATATCAGTGCTCTTTATAACGAGGTTTGACTGTACTTCTATCAGTTTTCTCATGTTTACAGGGTACACTTTTAAGTATTTCACAATAAGTGCAGTATTTTCATATTAACATTTAAAGTGCTTATCTTTATATGTGGATGCATTTTCATTTTTTAATAGATGGCTTGAAATTAATGAGTCATCTTTCTTGAAAATGTTAGTGATCTTGATAAGAGTCTCCATACTCCATGCTTTGGTCTCACTTGCATCAACATGGGTGGCCATGCCTTCTTGATGCATTTGCAAATGTGGTCCTCTACATCCATCTATCATCCATAGATCCAAATAGATCAATCTTGTTCAATCCTGTCAATCTGATCAGGGGCCTGTAACATAAAAGATGTAATTAAACTTGCAATAAATATTTATCGTAAGTCTATGGCAAAATGTGTACCAAAGAGATGCAATTAATTGCAAGATTAATCGTATCTCTTTTATGTTACAGGCCCCAGGTCATCCATAAATATATTACACAGTCTCCCACTAGATCTTGTATCAGACATTATTCCTGTCAGGACGAAATGTACAATTTCTGTTTTTAAATAGATATATAACTTTCAAACTTGATCTGCTGTTGTCCGCATCAGCTATTCCGAATCATAGACCTAGACCTTTTCCAAACTTCTTCATTGGTTATGATCTCCCCAATTGATGTTCAGTATTCGACGGATGAACCATGTCTAGATACCTCTCTAGTATCCCTAATCCTTCAGTATTCATCTCTCAGTATTTTATCTCGAATCAGAAAATGATGTCTTGGTGGACACTGAATTCATTTACTCTTGTTCTGCCATTGATGAAACTGTCATGCAATACATTTTACTTATACTGTTCTATATATAAAAAAGAAGAAATTGCTGTAGGCAGCGATACTGATAAAATGATATAAGTAAGCAAAACTGGGGGAAATTTTGACTTGAAAGAATGATATTCAATTTATCTTATTTTTGCCAATGAGATTGAATAATTTGCTAAGCTTCAGTACAGCTGGAGTTGTTTGATGATGAGTTGTACAAGGACGGTAATTGTACGGTGAAAGAAATATATATGATTCCTAGTTGTGTGAAATGTCTAAAGTGCAATGTTTGCAATAGATGGGTATTATCATACAACCTGTATTCATTGACATGAGTTGTACATGTTTGTTATTATGATTTTTTAAAATAAGTCATGATTAAACTTGACCAAAATTTTTAATTACCTAACACCATGTGTCTATATTTTCATTTTTATTGTAATGTTCAGTGCAGATATATTTTCTTGGTCAGTGCGCTGGATGTGTGTTTGTTTTAAGGTTGTTTGAAGTGAATTGAAATAGGGGTTTCCTGAAATATAATCATCCGAGAATGTTTATTTCTGTGTGAAAACTGTTTAACTATGAAACATGCTCACTGTTTTAGATATAAAATGTGCGAGGGCCTTCTTTGGAAGGGTGCTCACCTACTTACGTTAACCCATTGACTACTGGAACCGAGTAGTTCCTACACAAGGTCTATGGTAATTACAGAAGTCAGTAGTCAATGGGTTAATGACCCTGCTGTCTCTGACTCTGCAGTCCCCTGTGGGGCCATTGAGTAGCTCGTTCTATTTTCAGGGGCAGATAATGGCAAGTTAGGAAGGACTCCAGGGACTGGTAACATCCTGTCGCAATGTCCCAAATTGGACCATATGTCACCTCCTTATGTGGGAAGAATGTCATTCATCTGCCTGTTGGCCTTCATCAGTTTCCTGAACTTCGCCCAGAAGAGCTTTTGCCAATTCTTGTCCTCAGACCACAGGAAATAGGGCTTGTTCTTGCTGAGGAACAGTCTCATCAAATACGGCAACCGATTATCAGGGATATCTTCAACAAAAATCAGAAACAGCTTCTCAAACCCAACCTCGTTCATGTGATCTACAGCGAGGTGGAATTTGTTGATGAAGACCCGATCACGGATTGCTGCATTGCTGACGATGAAGACGACTTTGAAACTATTCTCGATCAAGTCGATGACGGCATCCATGTAGAACATCCCAAATGCAAGATCGCGGTCACCATAGGCAACCCTCAGGAAGTCCGGTAACTCATCGGCAATCTCCGCTTGAAGGGCGCCCTCAACCCACTCTTCATCGTCATCATGGTAGATTACATTGAGGTCATGGCGGAAATCCTCATGCTCGCGTGCATCTTCAAATTCTTCAAATCCAAGCACGGCTAGCTTCAAATGGAACAGTTTGTAGTTAATCTTCCATCGATAGTAGTAAGTAGTAGCTATAAAAGAGACAAGCACCACAAACATGAACGGAATACAGCTAAGGAGAATGATGTTTGGGCCACAATCACTACTGTTGGGCCGAGAGCTCAGAACTGGCTTATCGATAAACCTTTGGATGGAGGTTGAAGAGCAGATTGTATACTTTGCGTTCACCAGTGTAAGGTTATTGGTTTCCAGGTAGGATAGGAACCACTGAATATCGCACGTACATGATAAAGGATTGTGGGAGAGATCTAGCATTTTATGTGGGAGAATTGTTCCCTTGCGGACAATGGAGATCAGGTTATAGGGTGCGTATACGTATGATATCATCAGGGAATGAATAAAGAGATCTGTTTCGAACTCTTTAATGGCGTTGTTCTCAAGGCGAACTGTATCTAATGATTGCAGCCCAGTAAAGTGGTGAGGCGTTAATAACTTTATATTGTTGTGGCCAAGATACAGGTATCGGAGGGCTGTTAAGTTTCTAAACAGATCTGTAGGTATAGTGATGATTTGGCATTTTTCCAGAAGTAGCCTTGTTAATGAGTTCAGATCTTGAAATGTCTGCGGTATTAAGCCATTCAATTTGTTTGAACTCAGTGACAGGTGTTCTAGACCAGACAAAGGCTCAAACAACGAAATATTTTGTTGACCATACCAGAGTTTGATCGGTATTAATGTGGTACTTCGTAATTGTAGCGACTGCAGAATTGAAAGACCCTGAAAGAAGAGATACGTTGGGACCAGTTTCGATTCCGAGAGATCGAGAGACTTCAAGTTCTTGAGATTTCGAAATGGCCTGATATAGCCACTTCCGAAGTTTCCCAGAGACCGCAAAGTCAATGTCTCTAAATTCTCAACACCATTAAAGGCATTATTTTTTACTAAGTCTATGGGGTTGGATGAGATGGTCAGCTCAGTTAGATTTGGCAAGCCCATAAAAGTATCGTCATCAAGACGGAAAATGTCATTGTATGTAAGATCCAAACTGTGAAGTGAAGGAGAGTCCCAGTTTTTCCCTATGCTGTTAATTTGATTGTTGGTAAAGTCCAAGGTCTGAAGTGATCCCAATCCTTGAAAAGAAGCAGTCGGAAGGTACTTAAAGTGGTTCTTGGCCAGATTTATCGAACGAATCCAAGTCAAAGGTGAAAACATCTCTTGTGTTACTGTAGCGAATCGGTTTGAGCTTAGATCAAGGATCTCCAGAGCTGACATTCCGGTAAAAGAGCCGTTTTCAATGAAGTTCAGTTTACCTTTACTGAGTTCTAGCGTTTGTAATCTACCAAGTCCGATAAATGCCATAGAAACTAGAGATGTCATGTGGTGACCAGACAAAGAAACCCTCCTTAAGGGTGGCAGATCTGTACATTTAGAGCCATTGTCAAAGGGGTGAATAGCATCAATTTGATTCGATGACACATCTAAAAATGCTAGACTCTTCATGCCCAGAAAAGGACGTATGCTGAAATTTTGTAAAAAGTTGTGATCAAGTGAAAGATATAGAGTCGCGTTGAGATGGCTGAAAGCACGATCCGGCAAGGTCTCTATCTGGTTATAAGACAGATCAAACGTTTCAACTGTCGTGTTCTCAAGTGTTAAGAAGTTATTGGTTTGTACATCGCGAATTGAGTTGGAGGACAACTCAATACTTTTAAGCCTTGAACGTTTGAATCCCTTAAAATTAAGAATCTTTATGCTATTCTCACTCAGTATTATGGTTCCATTGCGAACAGCAGAAATAGCACTAGGAACAGAAGTGAAGTTGTTCCCAATGAGATCTAATACTTCGATAGCCGAGTTATTTCTGAATAGTTCAAAGGGTAATCCTTCAAGATAATTTTTGGACAGGGTTAACTCATCAAGAGCTGACAAGGAATCGAAGGTTCCTTCCTGGATAGAGCTCAAGCGATTCCTTTTCAGATTGAGTTTCCGGAGCATTGGGAGGTGGCTGAATGATGACTTGTCGAGATTCGCTATCTCGTTGTATGAGATGATCAGTTCTGTGACGCTTGCTGGCAAATTGAGAGGGATGGCATCCAAACTCAACGAGGAGCAATCAGCCATCAAGCCATCGCTGATGAAAGACAAGCGACAATGTGATGCACTGGTGGGACCAACGCTCGTTTGTCCATCCGAAACAACCAAAAGTGCGGCTAGGATACCACAGCAAAAAGGTGCCAACAACATGGTGAAGTCCTTGTAACTGGGTCAGGTGTTCCTTGAACACTGAAACAATGAAGTTTCTCCTCTTGACGCAAACTGAAGAGAGAGAGAGAGAGAGAGAGAGAGAGAGAGAGAGAGATATTGTTAGTATACAGGAGAAATTTGGTTGCTGCTCACAGCTGATTGTTAAGATCCTCATATATGGGGTTGCTGTTGTAACACATTACTTTCAATAGCTTAAATACCTTTTATTTTATACCTTATAAACGATGCAAAAGGGAAACAAAATGAAAGGGAAACACAAAGAGTGAGAGAGAGAGAGAAAGAGAGGGATGGGGAGACGTAAGGATAAGAAGAACAAAAAGATTCCCTCATAATTGAAACAGTTTTCGTAATACTCTTACAGAAAAAACAACTGTGGATAGAGCACATATTCATTCGATTTGAGATCGATCGACATCATTACCTTCTTTTACATTTGCCGTTCCATGGGTTCACATTTCTGGTCATATTATACTTTCTTACTAATAGCCAAAGATTGCCTAAAAGTGCCAAATAGTACAGAAGAAGAAACTTTTCGGTAATCTTTGACACTCTTCTGCAATCTTCGGCACTTTTTGGCACTCATCGGCATTTAGTAAGAACCTTTTTTCAGGACGACTTGCCAGAGTTAGAAAAACTTAAACGTTTACTCCACGCCAAAAAAAAAATAACTTGCAGTGATTAAAAGCGCCAAATTTTGACGAACATAATAGACAATTTGAATGAAATCGGACAATAAATAAGAAAGTAACGAGTATTTGATAGATACATGTATAACAAATTTTGTTATTCAAACAGTGATATTACGTGTTGATGACATAAGTGTATTCATCTAGTTGGATATATTGGTGAATACATGTACGAGTATAACTTCTGAAATATTGTTCATAAAGACGATCAAACAAAAATTATAGATATAAATTATGTATACCTCTTAATAAATAATGTGTTTGCTAAGACATATATATTTTCGTGTTGTAATTTATATGCTTTCATGCATTTTACGGTCACCACTATTAATTCTGGTAATTCGTCCGTGTTTTCACGAAATAACGGGAGCCAGAGGTACACGGAATGAGTTACAAATCCATTGAAACGTGTCCTATAGAATTAGTACGTTGTTCAATAGGACGCCCGTTGAATTGGCGCTATGTCGGGATTTCTTTGTCTTCATGCGACAGTACCCTTTGGCTCCCGTCACTTCGTGAAAACAAGGACAAATAATTAAGGGATACTTTACAATGACAAAAATCGTTCAAAAAATAGGGTTCGAAAAACAATATTTATGAAATCCCTTACAGTGGAACCTCGTTATAAAAGAGGTCGGATATAGCGAGATACCTGTTGTAACAAGGTGACTTTATTGGTATATTGGTCCCTGCTCTTTATAGTTACAGTGTATTTGGTTTTTTTTACCCTGATATAGTGAGGAACCTGATATACAAGGTAATGTTCATGGTCCAAAGGACCTCGGTATAAAAAGGTTTCACTGTAGTAGCATGATTAAAAACCGCTGGAACTAGATACATCACTGAAATAATGTAACCCCAATTTATTAGAACAATTTATAATAGAGCAATTCATTATATGAATAAACCGTATTTTAATGTATAAATTGTTTAGTAAAATCATATTTGTCCAATAATTTATCATTTCTTCTATTATACGAAACTTATTTAAAGGTATACATTCCTTGATTAAACATGGTTGATGAATACATTTTAAACTTCATAAACTCAACAAATAGTGCTTTTCTTTAAACATAAAAAGATTGGGGTGTAAAAGCAATGACGTATAAAAGCAATGATGTTTAAACTATAAATCCAAATTTACTCCTTCTACTATACGCTTATTGTAGAAAAGTGACGAACATATACGACTTCAACACGTCATGTCACGTGACCCAATTTGCCTATTGACTACCCAGCTAACACAAAACGTTATCATAACATTTTCGAAAGGTCTTACAAATGTCTCGAAAAGAACATTTTTTTTAAATATCTTTAAAACGTTCAAAAAACATTATTTGTAATATACTTAACATCATAAAAATATTTTAGCAATGTACCATGTAAGATCATTTTCGATTAATGTTTTAAAAACATCTTTTAAATATCATCGACAAATGTTTAAAAAATGTCTTACAAACGGAAAACATTTTATGTTTTTATAATATCATAAGAATATTTTAATGGAAGCAAAAAAATGTTTTCCCAACCTCTTTCAAATGTTATTTTTATGATATAAAAAGAACATTACAATAATGTTCTTAAAATATTTAACCTTTTCATATAAACGTTGTACAAACGTCACAAAAATACATTTTGAATACGTTTTCATTCAAACATTT
>BQKZ01001583.1:34140-46071 GCA_036244855.1 Temnopleurus reevesii
GTCAATCGAATTTTGATATCGCGATATCTCCGTGATTCTTTCGTGGATTAATTTTATTTTTGGAAATATTTGAAGCCTGAAATATCTAGTTTCATTTCGTGCCAAGATTTAAAAAATAATTTTGTATTTTAGGAGATATATTGTGCTAAGTACCACGATCAAAAATGCTCTTGAAAAAGGATACGAATTAATGTGACCCCATCATATAACTACAAAGACAATTAATATAGACAATTCGGCGCTAACGGCTGCACTTTGGTATCCAGCCTAAGTTAGGGTATATGTTATAGGGTTTAGGGTTAGGATTTAGGGTTAGGGTTAGGGTTTAGGGTTAGGGTTAGGGTAAGATTTAGTGTTAGGCCTAGGGTTAGGATTAGGGTTAGGCTTAGAATCAGGGTTAAAGTTTGGCTGGATACCAAAGTGCATCAGCTCTCTCTTAGTTGTTCCCTCCACTATTTTGGAGATTCTTGTGGTTCATATCAGGGTAGTACAGTGTTGCGATCGGCAGTCTCATAGTTTTAGTCTTGTTGAATAAGGTCGGTACGGTGGGCATCAATTTTGAACAGATAGAAAAGGGATAGGAGAAGCAGGCTTTCATGTGCATCAGACGGGAGACATAGATAGAAAGGTATTAGGGTAGCACAGGTGATCTGCAGTGTGTCATTAGGGTTGAAGAGTTGCAGTTGTGGAGGGTGCTCAACCAGGCATTCTTTCACTTTGTCAGTAAACTCATTACGCTGTCAGGATAGACTGGTACAGGACCCCACGAAGTGCTCCCCTGTTTTGTCGCCGATGCTACATAAGGGGCAGGTAGGAGGTCTCCTTGGATAGATGTGGGCCGCAGATGGAGGAATGTGGTCGACCCAGAACTTGAGTGATGACTTGGATTCAACGCCTTGATGAGTGAGCAGCATCATGTGTTGATTGACTCTGCATTTGGTTATACGTTTCCAGAACGAGTATGAGGGCGGGTTCGAGACAAGATAATGCAGATCTGGTAACTTGTATCTCCTCAATGTCTCTTGAAAGACCTGAATGGTAGGAACTTTGGGGTTGAAAGCCTCGAGAAGGATTCTGAACTCGAACCGGCAATGATCAAGGTTCAGGAGTTGGCCAAGAGTAAGGAGCCTTTCCAAGTCGATCTGGGCAGAGGTTGGGAGAAGGTTGGTTAGAAGGAACACAATCTCGTCGACAGCAGATTTGGGGACTCCAAGGACTTGTTTGAAGAGATGGGATTGAGCCCTATCCAGCTTCTGTAGCATCGATTTTGTGAACTTGAATATTAGCGCCACTTCATTCATGGGTGACTGTCTTAGTTCAAGTTCAGTGATGAGCTCAACAAAATATATATCGAATTTCGGTTGGTCTTAAATCATGCATCATCATATGTTTCTGGTAGTTAGTGTTGCTTGCTACTGTTGAATGTCGTCTGCTGAACCGATCAGGGTCGGTGTTGACGATTCACGCGCAATTTTCCCATTCTTCAACACCATGCACGCAGCCCCTAACTTAGGGATTGGGGAAAATTGCGACTTCAAGTTCGATGTTGGTTTTAAAATCATGCATTTGTTTTCAAATCGCAGTTTCGCTATGACAACTCGTGACATGTCGGTGGTTTAATTTACTATACAGTGAAATTTGCTTACATTAGAATTAAAACCACATAGGCCTACTTCATGACATGTTAAAGGACAACAATAATTTTCTTTCTGTATTTTCAAAATTATTACACAATTCGGAAGATTTGAATTACATTAATTTGAGAATTTCGGACCGAAAATTATTTTATTTGTTATCTGTCTTTTCAAAAGTGATAATCTTTCTAATTTTCCTAACCAAGTTTTGTTGTATGTCTTTTCAAAAGTTCAAATCTTTCTAATTTTTCTAACGGGTATCTCTGTCTATCTTTGCACAATTGTTACAGGTGTTTCGAAGGTCGTTGACCTCTGTGCAGCTCCAGGTAGTTGGAGTCAGGTGCTCAGCAGAAAACTGAGGTAAGTCTTTTCTTAATTAATTCATTAATTCAACAGTGTAGCCTGTTATTTCCACAAATGTTGATCTTTCAGGGAGCCCTGTAAACATGATTTGACCAAAAACAAATAATTGTTTTTGTTACTACATGAATTAATTTGGTCTACTCTTGTATGCTATTATTATTTTTTTTTTAATATTACAGTACAATTATGAATAAACATGTGAATTATGACCTATTTTTTCAGATGCTCTTTGGCTTCTCATCCCCTTCTTATAAAGTTTTATCTTTCTCATGCATTGTGTACCGTATATTGTTTTAAAAAAATAAGACAAACTAATAAAGAAATAACTTTTTATGACCGACCAACATTTCTTTTTAACGGCATTAGAAGGCATCCAAATTATTTCTTTTTTAGGCCGTGCGCAAGTATGAAGCAAGTTAGGATACTGTGTTATTTACTCTCGTACTTCTGGGCTTTCACTTTACAATATGAACGCTATATAAGACGCTAGATCTATGCGGAGCCAAAGTGGCGGATAATGAGCTTTTGAATACAATGAAGTCCTAGTGGTCGTTACTAGAAAGTAACCTAAACAAAATGCGTAAATGACAGCTTAAGCAGTCCATAGATTGAACGTCGTTAATAGAGGTTGTGTTGCAAAGCGAAAGCCTAATAGCACTTTTGCTAAATACCCCAACATGTCCTGGGGGTGTTGTTCAAAAGTTGCAATTGATCGCAGGTTGCAGTTGATCGGAACGTGCCAATCAAAATCACTGTTTCATGCGCCTCTTGTTAAATGCCCATATCGTGCGTGAATGAACATGTGCGTTACAATTTGCAAAGTTGCAGTTGTATTTGCAATTGATTTTGAGCAACATCCCATTATTCTTTTTGAGCAGAAATGAAGATGGGTCATACGATGGTACCAAGATTGTTGCCGTTGATCTTCAGGAAATGGCTCCTCTACCTGGTGTAATTCAGATACAGGGAGATATCACAAAGGTATTATTTTTTATTATAGTATTTTGCTTTCAAGCACTTCTAAGTGCTTATTTTCTTCTTCTTTTTGGTTTTCACTCTCTCATTTCTCAGTTTTCCCCTTTTATCACCAAATATCCCATATGATTGTATCTTTCTTGGGAATTGATCGAATGCAATAGGGAAAAACATTGAAGAAAAAACGAAAGAACAAGTAATCTACAATAAGAACGATGTAAAAATTGGTGCCTTTGTGGAAGCTGTGCCAACAATATGCACTGAATCTCTCAATTTACTATAGCAATAGCCACAAACTGTGCTGAATAATTTGTCAGTGACAAAATGTTCATAAAACAATAATGGTGCATTGTGGAAAATTGCAAACTAATAATAGTATGTTCACAACAGAGATTTTTTTTCATTTCTTGTTGCTGATTTATAGGAATCAACTAGTCTTTGTTATTTGTAATAACTGATAAAGAAATGATGATTTAGACAACATTTATATTCCACTCTCTTAAAAGTGGAAGAAGAAAAGAGAATAATAACAGTAATTTTATTAGGAAGAAAGCTTTTTTCCTCTCTTTCTGCTGTTGTATAGGATTAATCTGCTCATTTGTAATAAATAATGAAAGAAATAAAAATAATTTAGACAACATGTACATGTTCAATGCACTTTCTACCTTGTATGTGTGCAAGGATTAAAGAGAACAAGATAGCAAATGCAATCTTATTGAGGAGCTAGAGTTTTTTCCTTCATTTCTTTCTGATGATTTGTTGAAATCAGCTGGTCATTGTTCCGTATTAAGAAATGCTAGAAATTATGTTAATTCATTGAACATGCATAATGCCTTTTCTCTGTGTGCAAGGATAAAAGAGAAGAAAATAGCAAATTTATGCAATCTTATTGAGAAGAGAGCTGTTTTTCATTTCTTTCTTTCATTTTGTAGGAATCAACAGCCAATGAGATTGTTTCGCATTTTGAAGGATCGAAGGCCGACCTGGTTGTTTGTGATGGTGCCCCGGATGGTGAGTTGTGTATGCCTTGATGGAAAGTGCTCCTATATGTAATGATTAATGTATAAGCTGAAATTTTCGCGGTTATAGCCTTGCAAAGTTTTCAACTCTATATTATGTACAAACACTGTCAAAAATATGAACATAACAACACGCCAATGTGTCAAAGTTCTACGAAATCACAAAAATATCTGTACACTAAACTATTGGCTTGTACAGTACATCTAAGTTCCCACTCAACCTGGAAAACATGGAAAATCTGGAAAATTACATCCACCTTTTCCAGTCAGAAAAAAAGTCAAAGAATACAATAAAAATAGAAGGTTATAAAATAATTATATTATGACCTAATTAAATTAATAGGGCTCGTGTTTAATAGTGTAATTTTATAGATTTTCGACAGTTAAAACAGAGGCCTGAGCAAAAAGGAGGATTTAGGTTGGGATGAATCTATTATCTATACTCATGGATATGTCTGTTGTGTACTGTAGAATCAGAATCTTGATAATGGTTGGAGAGGACCTCAGATATAACTTGCTCATTTTATAGTTAAACATCTTTATTCATTTTAGTTAGTTACCTGAATAATTTGAGTTATTTAGATGAAGGTCCAGTCTGACCTTATGACAGGGTGAAAAGTACTTATTATGCACAATTAGAAAATAACTCCCGTATTACATTTTGCAATCATGCCGATTTTGGAGCTCATGAGGTCTATTTAAACAATGTAGGCTGCTAATCCCCTTTGACTTGTGTATTTTTTTATGCTACTTCATAACTTCCATCCTCCATGTTGTATGTTTTTACTCCTTTCAGTTACTGGTCTGCATGATATTGATGAGTATATACAAGCCCAACTTCTATTAGCGGTGAGTATCAATTTTGTTTTACATTTGTTTAATAAATCTTGGAAAAATGAATTTTCTAATTAGCTTTGAATAAAATTTGCATTTGTTAATAAGTCTTATGTAGTCAGTGATTGATTATTTGCTGAAATTCATTAAACTTGTTTAAAATTATAACTTGTTAAAGTCCAGGCATTTAGGTAGAATATGTATTCTCTCCAGAAAAAAAATAACTTTAAAAATGAGTAATATGAATATGTTTTGTTTATCCAGTGAAGTCAATTCAACATTTGTCAACTGTTTTACTCCTAGGCTCTGGCACTGTAAAATTATTATTACTCCTGTTATTGAATACCGCCGTGCACACATACAATCCCTCATATTTTTCTATTCCTACTTCTAATACAAGATTCTAATCTTCTGCTTTCGTTTCCAGGCTCTAAACATCACAACGCATGTTCTAAAACCACAGGGCACATTTGTTGCAAAGGTAACAACATATTTTTACATTTGAGGCTACATACGTTTGTGTTTTTCACCTTTTTTTTAGGGGGGGGATGAATAAAATGATTACAATATACAGGATAATTGTAGAAGGATTTGTGAATATATTGCCTAATGAATCTGTTTGCTATTCATATTATGGGGTAAGTGTTAAAATACAGACCATACATGGGCAAATCTTTGGGGGACACAGCCCAACGGAAATATCAAAGGATGGATGGACAATTGAAAAGCTCAAAAGGAAGCCCCCAAGTAAAGAAAACAATATGCCTGTAGTAGCATATAATGACTGTATGATTGATTGTACGAATTTGCAAAGAATCGTTCAGTCGTAGACTTTTCTGAGCGGGCAAGACATGAAAATAATTGACCTGGCAATTCTATTTAGATCCAAATTGGGCAAGAAGGTTTTAAAGTTGCCTTGGTCAGATGTCTGATGCGGTTGATAATTATTTTGTTTCAACTCCTACAGATCTTCAGAGGGAAAGATGTGACCCTGTTATACTCACAACTCAAGATCTTCTTCCCTCAAGTCACCATTGCCAAGCCAAGGAGTAGTCGCAACTCAAGCATAGGTAAACTCACATCTTTATCTTCTTTTTTTCACCCTCATGAAGTGATTTTAGTGACCTAAAGTGTTAACCCTCTCAGGACGATAGAACACAGTTTGTGTTTTGAATCAATAACCTTTGACAAATATACCAGATGCATGAGAAAAAAAAAGTAAAAATATCTATATCAAATTTGGCTTTTGCTACAGGTTGATTGTGCCACCATTTGCCGTATGCAGCAGAGAATTTTTTGAATTAAAGTAATCACTTAATTTTTACAAATCCATAAATGGGCATCATATTAAATATTCTAAAAACCTTCAGATTTCTTGCAAGTTGGCAAATTTAAAAATTAATTACCATTTTTTTTTTACAGAAATGAGGATTCAATTTGGTAACATATTTAATAGGAATGTGTTAAAAGAGAATTCAAAATTTCAGTGTTGCCAATTTAGGAAAGGACTAATGATTGAATTTGTCACAAAACAATTCCTGCCCTGAATGGGTTAACAGGGTGGTGTTTCATACAGCTGTTCTATCCATGACTATACAAACGACTGGTGACCCTTTCTCACTTGCTAAATTCTCACCAATATGGGTAATCATTGAGTGCATGAAAGGTTCACCAGTCTACAAGCAACTTTATGAAACACATTCTTGGAATGATTTGAGGATTTGAAAATTTGCGAAGCTATCAAGTACCATCCCTTCTATTCAATATCATATCATTTATAATGTGGAAGAAAACAATGAATGATTTTTTTTTGCATTTTAAAACCAATTTATTTAGAAATTTCCCCAAATTTCCTTCATAATACTCCTTCTCCTTCTTCACGGGAATAATAATACAAAGCAGATCAAGATTGAATTGAATTGAACATTTATTTCCTTTTTCAAAAACAAAATAAATTTAAAGTAACATGCCAAAGTAATAAAATCAAAGAAGGCTAGTACACTGAAAGCGTAGCTTGAGTTGAGGTCGCCTTGTGAAACCATTATTTATAATGTAGATGCTCGATATTGTTTTTTGTCATTGAATTACAGAGGCCTTTGTAGTGTGTCAGCGTTACGCTCCTCCTGTCGGCTATGTACCAAACATGTCCAATCCCCTACTGGATCAGAAGTATGGTAAGTCACTCTACGCACTTGAAGAGATCCCTACCGCTCAAGGAGATTCATGATAGAACTTGTACAACAAGAATCACCAATGTGCCAATTATTTTCTTAGGAGAGAAAGGAAAGCTCATGTATCCAGTCAGATTGATTGAGTAATGCAGGAGGGGAGAAATTTAACAGTTTCTACTGATTTTTAAGCCCAGTGCCACATGTGCAAATTTTCGTACAGTTTTCATTTTTCCTACAAGTAAACATTTTGTGAGAAATTAAAATTCACAATGTATTCACATGATCCTTGGAAGAAATCCAACATGTCAAGCTTTGTAATATTGCTAATTGAATTTTTTTTTAGAAAGTTGTCCATGTAGGTTTGAAAGTGACATTTTGCTGCACCCAAGCAACAAAGTGAGGTGAATGACTACATTGCAGGAATGCTCCCACATAGGACTGCAGCACCAGTGGCAAAATAGTAAAACTGATACAATTAATGCCTTGTGCACTCTGCAGAGCAGAAATTTTTGGTAGATAGGTTGCATGCAGTAGCTTTATCTTTGTTCATTAGAATGCATGTTTTAGGGGGAAATTATTAAACCAAATTATTTTTTAATCTAAATCATGAATAGTAAAATTAATTTTGTTATACATGGTATTGCAGAATTTGTCAGCAATTGACAAACACATCACTTAGAGCAATGATTGATTCCTTTATTCAAAAGAAAATAGAATGAAAACAGTCTGTTGTTTTCACCATGTTTTCAAAAGAACTTTAACGTGCAGTTCTGTACTTCCTTATGAATTTATGTGTTTTATCTCTTTAAATTTCAGATACAGACTTCAATGATTTGGAAGGTCCAAATCGAGTGATTGTTCCGTTTCTTGCCTGTGGAGATCTCAGTGCCTACGACTCTGATAGGAACTATCCTTTGGAGGTAAGGCAAAACAAATATTGTTTATCTCTACCAACCAATACCCTGAGAACAACTTGACTGATTTTTTTCTTTTTATCTATTCTTTTATCAAAAATTGCAACTTATTTAGAGATGATATTGAATTTAATTCACAGGTTAGGGTTGGAGAAGGCCGAATCTACCATCCACCCACACAACAGCCTCCCTAGAAAAAAGTTTTAACATACCACTTTAATTTAAAACAGAGTTCTATATGAATCTAAATCACAGATAAAGCCCACACGGCGACCAATCAACCCTCCCTATAGATGTTTTTGTTTGAATGAACTGATCATTAAAACAAAATTTACTAATTTCTTTTTCAATTTAATCCACAGATTCAGCCTTGATAGCTACCCCTACCATCCACTCATACAACAACTAAGCAACCCTCCAGAAAGACATTTCTGTTGAAACTCACTCATCAATATGTAGGGAGGGGCCGATTTCTCTTTAAATTTAATTCCTAGATTCCATCTGTAGACTGTTACACCTACATGTACCATTCACCCAAACAGTATCTCGTCGACCCTCCTGAAAGATGGTTTTTTGTGGTTTGAATAGACATTTACTGATTTCTCTTATAAATAAATCCACAGATTCGGCCTGGAGAGGGTTATACTTACCACCCACCAACACAGCAGCCAATCGACCCTCCCTATAAGACGGCTTGCGCTATGAAGAAGAAAGACCAGCTTGCCAAACCTGTCACCGCTATGGCTAGATCTACGGACCAGGTACGCAGAGATAAAAACAATACAAAAAAAAAAAAAAGATAAAAATAAAAATATGAATAAAGAAACAGCTGACGTTTGAGCAAACATGAGATCAAAAACATTACTCTTACCCATTCACTTGTAATGAAAGATTAGAAATACTTTCAAAAGAATGATACAATATGAATTTAGATAATAGTATAACAAAGAAAACACAACTTTTTAAATAAGAACATGTGTATAAGTGAGCACAGTTCATCTTTAGCTACATAACCCACATAAAACTAGGGTTTATGCACTGTTTTTGTTTTTGTTTTGTTTTGTTTTGTTTTTTTTTTTTACATTTCTTACAATATGCTATTATGGTTAATTATACACTGTAGGTAATAAGATATTGGCACACTACTTTTTAAATTGATTAAAATGTTATCGGAGAAATTCTATTTTGTAATATGTTTGCTCTTTGCAATCACCAGGTGCAAGATAATCATCCACCGGGACATGAAGCAAGGAGGGAGAACGGAAGATCAAGGGAGGAAGGAAATACATTAGACAGCATAGAGGGTGCCGTAGTGGAGGAGCAGCAGGGCATGGATCTGTTGGGGGCATGCAGCTCCAGTCAGGGACTAGGTGGATCTTTGCAAGGTGGAGACACCGCACAAGGAGGGAGGGCTCCAGATGTGCTGGACATCCGGAGAGGCCTACCCACCAGGAACGTGGAGAGTGGAGAGGAGGAAGGACAGCATCGAGTCCTGGAGGTCAGGGGGATGTTCCCTCCGGATCTCATCGGTGGAGCAGCTCAGGAGGTAGCAGGGGAGGATCCAGATGGAGAACCTGTTGACTCCAGGAGAGGTAGAGGCCCATCCCCAGCAGTTGATGATTCAGTCAGTGCTGGAGTTGCAGGGGGTGAAGCGGGGGCAATGCCTGGACTTATCAAAGGAGCCATTGGAGGGATGGATCATGGGATTTCAGATGAAGCAATAGCGGGAGCTGCTGGAGGATTGGAAAGAGCACAGCCAAGTTTAATAGAGGGAGCAATAGGTGGAGCAGTAGCAGGAGCACCTGGGGTAAGGGAAAGAGCAATGCCAAATCATATAGAGGGAGCAATAGGAGGTGTGGATCCAGTTTTATCAAGGAGAACTTTACAAGGAGCACATGGAGGTGGAGCCATTAGAGAACCTATTGCTCCTGATCAGATTCTTGATGGATCTTTGGAAGGAGCAGTAGGAGGACTTGCTATCAGTGCTCCCATCGATCTGGTACAACAGGGACTACCTGCTCATCGTGGCGATGCCTGCCCTTTGGACGTCATAGGGGATATCAGCAGTTCAAACCGCGCCGTTAACTCCAACTCTGTGCGGCAACGCATTCCGAGTCAGCCTCACCCTGACCGAGGCCAGTCTCGGAGGCCTCAAGGTATAGGCCTAGATGTGGTGGAGTTCGCTAGTGGCCCTGCTGACGTACCTGCAGTAAATAGAAACTCAATGAGTGATAAGCCTCCCCATGAGAGGTTGGGGTCAGGAAGAAAGCAGGAGGGGGAAAAACGCAGGGGTCCTCCACCAGATGTAACAGGTGGGGACCAAGGTATTGCTAGAAGGATTGATGACCTGCATGTGAGCGATGTTAGTCAGCAGGCAAGAAATGATACAGATGACTGGGTGTAGAGACTACAACTCTGGGGTTGGGTTTAGAAGGTTCCCCCTTCCCCTGATGTGTCAGGCAGGGATGGGGGTATCATAAGAAGGAAATGATACAGATGACTGGGTCTAGAGAAGTCCCCTTTAGGGTTGGGGCAGAAGGTTCCCCCTTCCCCTTATATGACAGGCAGGGATAGGTGTATCATAAGAAGGAAATGATACAGATAGTAAACATGCAAGTAATGTTACAGATGTAAACATGAAAGTTACTGAAACAGATGCCTCGGTGTAGGGATGTCACATTAAGGAGGGGGAAGGGGGCAGAGGGTTCCCCTTACTCCCCGTTGTGACAGGCGGGGACCACATCATTTTTAAAAGAATCAACCATTTTTAGGGCAAGACAAACTTTTGTTTGGGCAAGTGATTGGAAAACTTGGTTGTTTGACTGGGCAACTGGTGAAAAAAATTCTTGTAGCACCCTGATATGTGAATGATGATCATCCTTGGAATAATACCAATGGTGAGGTGTAGCGATGCTGCCCTCCGAACTTTGTTAAAAGTTGAATTTTATCTACAATTCAAATAGTGCAAAAAACGGAAAGCTATAAATACTTCAACCCGAAAGCCCCCATTTTTGCCAGAGAGTTGCTTATGATCTTTTTAGCCAGTGATGTCAGAACAGCTTCATGAAATAAAGCATTTGGATGGCAATATATTTTCTTTGAACATTAGCTTGTCACCTGAAGTGTAGGCTCCCTTGTTTGATCATATGCGATGTCAGCCATTCCAGAATATGCATGAGGTGCGCTTTCTCAACTTTCATCACAAGTGAATGACTGAGAGTATTATTAATGTAGTTATGTTTTCTTTCTTTTTGTCAGCTGTTTGTACATTTAAATTTTTATCGCATGCATGATCAGGAATGGATGGCATTTCTTCATTGTATACAACATGGATATTGCCATTTATGAATATAACACAGCCATCCACATTCTGGAATATTGATTTAGACATTATGCATATTCAAAATTTACCCTTAAGATGGACGACCCAACAACAAAAAATGATTTTGCTCCTGTGCCTACTCTTACAAGAATGCATTGGTTGCAACTGTTTATCTTTCTACATTCTTATAAATATCTAACCTAATGAATATTCAAGAAAGTCGGTATGTGTTATATAATGGTCTGGATATAATTATACAAGTACTGTTAGAAATCAGTGATAGGAAATATATGATCATTTCATCCTGTTTCATATTGAAATTACAATAAAGATATATGCTTATTCAATACATAATAGAATAGCATTTTGATGATTCATGCATTTGAGAACATCATGAAGTTAAAGGGGAATTACACTCAAAAAAATAAATCTACTTATTTCAAAAGGTATGATATGTTTCTAATGATTGGACTATGCGATTCAATATATCAGTATCAAATTTAAAGTTATATCACCATTTTCTGAGCCAAGTTATCGTCTGCTAAGCATTCGCTGGGGGGTGCCATTTTCTTTTTGGTACGAGACAGTATTTTTCCCCCAAATCAAAACTTTCTTGATAGGATATAAAAGAATTCAACAATTGAGTAAAAATATGATATATATGTGGACATATATTTGTATTATTTAACACGGATCCAA
>BQKZ01001583.1:89731-103063 GCA_036244855.1 Temnopleurus reevesii
GGGGGTGGGGGAGGGACGGGGCAACTTTTTATTTTCATTGGCAATTAATGCATGAACGGTTTATCAGACGGCATTTTCTTGATAAAAAATAGTGGCAATTTATGGTGTATTCTGAGATCATATAAGGGCCTGAAAGATACATATTATAACTAAGAATATTTGTTTTTAAGTATTTACAAGCTGCAGATTATTACTACTACGGAAATTTGAATCACCAATGATAAATTGTTTATAGAGCAGGGACTTCACAGAAACTTATTTCATTTTGTCATGTTGCGTCCCTCATATATATAACAAATAGAAGAATTATTTTCATAACATATGTAAAACAATACCTCCATTTAAAGCGAACTAAATAAATTGACATAACTAATGCAGATTAGGGACTAGGATATTAGCAAGGCTTGTGTAAACTCAACAAGCAATATGTATATGTTAAAAATAACCATTGGTAGGGCACCCCAACTTAATTATCAAATCCATTGAGCGTCATTGCTGACGGACCTGTGCGCTTCAAAAAGAAACCACCATTATTATTATTGTTTATTGCATTTCAACTACTTTCCCTTTCTTGTCTTATTCTAATTCGCTTTGTTTGGATTCGTGTTTACTCTTTCGTTTGGTTTCTTTCTTTTTTCATTTTTTTCCTTCATTTTTTTTATTTCCCAATCATTTGTCATTGTTGTTCTGATAATGTTAATATGTAAGCTATTATTTGTATTATGTTGATGATACTTCAAAATTAGAGTTTATATCAATAAATTGATTTGGTTTGATTTGTGGCTGAACTTGTTAAGGCCCCAGCACACCAAACACGGCACGACATAACGGCGCGATGACATTTACGCAGTATCTTTGTTGTAATTGGCCAGTGCGCTCCTCCGCGTAGAGGATGTTCAACAATCGGCCAATTACACGGGAGATATAGCATAAAACCATGCCTTGATGCCACGCCTTGTTTGGTGTGCCTGGGCCATTGTTAATAAAATGCTTGACCACTTAATAGCACTGAAGTAACACCTCGTTCAGGAGAAGAGAAGACCATATCAATGGGTATATGTCCTGGAGCCGAGGTTACACCTGGACATGAATGGGAAGAGCAAAACAGAGACGGCAAGTTTATTTCCTCCTTTTAAATGTTTCAAATTCATTATTTCACAGCAAATTTCAAATATACTCGAACAATGTTAGGCTTTGAGAGTGCATTCTGTTCTGTTCTCTACTCTTTGTGTATATTCTAAGATATATGTTAGCTATCAGTGGAGTAATATATTTCGGTATGTTCAGATTAACCCACTTTCATAAAAGCATACATCGGAATTAACTGATCAGTGTGTATATGGTGGACCAAAATATATCAACTTTCTAACATATTTTTTTTCGACATTTTGACTGCAAACTTACTTTTTATACTTTTGATATCGATGTGCGATTAGTAAATTTGAACAGGTCGCATCGAAACATTTCGTTTTAGAAAATAAATCCGTTAATGGCGTCACATGAAATTACTCTGATATCAGGCTTAGCTTGCCAACTCATAGTTGAATCAAACATTTTGTCCCATTTTAGTTGGTAAAGGGATTGTCGTTGATGCCTGTGCGATGTCATCCGAGAAGGCACGTTCAGGTGTCTGTGTTTACTGGACCAATACGAAAATGGTGATGAATCACAGGTTAGGATATGATGGAAAGGTGGATCTGGAGTGCACAAGACCAGCAGTGGGAACAAGCTTCTACTCAAGGCACATACCATTGTTAGGTATGTAGGCTAGATAAGATTTTGTAAAGCTTCTATACACTAAAAACATATCTCACTAAAATTGAGGTTTTAAATACTCACAAAAGAGTCACTTTTGTATACCGATGTCGAATATTAATATAACAATCGTGGTATAAACGGTGATCCTCTAAGATGACATCTAGCTATCAAGTTCATGTTTTGTGTTTGCCGTAATACTAATGATTTTGATGATAATAATGATGATTATGATGACAATAATAACAACAATGATAATGATGATGATGAATATGATATCATTTCGTATGGCAATTTTTTCCACAAAGCTTTCTAGCACTATTATTCCATTATATGGGAGTTTCTTCTATAACGTGTTGCTCGGGTAGTCAGTTCTTGTTTATGTGTCTAAGGGGGTGTTGCTCAAAATCAATTGCAAATCAACTGCAACTGTGTGAATTGTAACGCGCATTTTGATTTGCGCGCGGTGTGCGCATTTAAAAAGACGCGCGTGAAACAATGATTTTGATTAGCGTATTCCGATCAACTGCAACTTGCGATCAATTACAACCTTTGAGCAACACCCCAAAAGGATTTAAAAAAAAAAAAAAAAAATTTAAATAAAAAAAGGAAAAAAAAGAAGAAGATATTTTTCCAAAGTAGTTGTTTTTTATTCAAAAATACAAATAGCGTCAAAATTGCCAAAGAAGTAAAAATGTCCGCTTTAATATTTTTGGAACACTTCTTCAGATCTATATCAGTGCAAAAACTTCAAAAGATGGGCATATGCACATTTGATTTTCATTTTTTTCATTGGTGTTTTTTCTGGAATCAGAATATGACAGTGCATCACAAGTGCAGAAGGGAGACAAAGAATCTCAACTTATCACGGCCGCGAAGAAAGGCGATCTTCAGAGCGTTCTACGGATTTTGTCTGTCGCACCAGAGCTGGTATCAGGATTTAATTTGTTTTGTAAAATAATACATTCGCAGCACGAGGATGCTGCAGTCCGCGGTAGTTCTCTAAAACGGTTGTAACAATACTTGTACACGCTTCTACAAGTTTGCACACAGTATTTTTTGCTATGTCGGGCAAGCCTCAGGCAAGCTTATTTCGGGTTGTCAAGAACAACCTTTTTATACAGCAGGGCAGCAGGGCTCCCCGGTAGAGCAGGCCTACTCGGCTTGAAAGGGACTACCCTGCTTTTTAAATAAGACAATACATTAAAAAAATACAAAAACCGATAAAATTTGCATTATTAGTAAAACCGCCCATTGCCAGACACTTCAATGAAACAAGATCTGGCGCGTCACTGCAAACAGTCAAGTATCACAAACGTACTTACCTATGCTTGGTTTTAGCCCACAAAAAGCAAGACCTCAATAATACCTTTCTTTTGGTTGGATAATGTCGAGTCGCAATTATGTTTTCTCTATGACAAGAGCCTGTTTTCATTGTTCACGCTCATCAAACTCTGCAGATAGACACAGCAACTGATAGTGGAAAGACTTCACTGCATTATGCTTCACTAAATGGTCACGAGAGTGTTGCCAAGGCCCTGATAGAACGCGGCGCTAACATGGAGAGTACCACCAAAGATGGCCACACCCCACTTCATTACGCAGTTGAAGGGTATGTCAAACACCATCATTTTATACTACCAAGACAGGATCTGTTTTCAAGTGACAATGCCATACGGACGCATAATGTCACACCCTTAAGATCTGTTTACATTAACGATATCTTGGGCCACTTGCCAGAAAGTGTGGTGCNGACACTTCAATGAAACAAGATCTGGCGCGTCACTGCAAACAGTCAAGTATCACAAACGTACTTACCTATGCTTGGTTTTAGCCCACAAAAAGCAAGACCTCAATAATACCTTTCTTTTGGTTGGATAATGTCGAGTCGCAATTATGTTTTCTCTATGACAAGAGCCTGTTTTCATTGTTCACGCTCATCAAACTCTGCAGATAGACACAGCAACTGATAGTGGAAAGACTTCACTGCATTATGCTTCACTAAATGGTCACGAGAGTGTTGCCAAGGCCCTGATAGAACGCGGCGCTAACATGGAGAGTACCACCAAAGATGGCCACACCCCACTTCATTACGCAGTTGAAGGGTATGTCAAACACCATCATTTTATACTACCAAGACAGGATCTGTTTTCAAGTGACAATGCCATACGGACGCATAATGTCACACCCTTAAGATCTGTTTATATTAACGATATCTGGGGCCACTTGCCAGAAAGTGTGGTGTGAAAACGTCTTAACTTCTTTCCCCACCTTCTTAACATAGACATACGTTGATACGTCTATGTAAAAAGGGTGCCACGTACAAGAAATTCAGTTCAATTCAATCAATTCATATTTTATTTTTCATCTCCATATGAATGATACATGTATATATCTTAGAAGGGGAAAACTAACACAATTTTGAACCATTGGTCCCTCTATAGACCTGTAGACGTTTAAATCTTATCGACGAACTCAACGGTTATTGCCATGTCAATTCACAGCGCTTTTGCAAAATGGTTTATATTATAATGCCTCAAATAGTACTGCCATCTAATTTTACGGCTCAACAGAAGAAGAGAAGATCATAACAAAGAAATATAAATCAGATCCATCTTGCAAAGGGTTGCACTCAGGCTCAAAATTGTTGTCGGAAAGAAACAAATAATTGGATATACAGAAAGAAAAAGATTTGAGGACAAAGAACAACTAATAAGAGAGTTATGACGTTCTTTTATGAAGTGAAAGGTGCAAACTTAAGCATTGAATTTGTCTACACAATATAACAAAATTTTTTTCTCGGGGAAAATATTTATTTCCTTACAATTTCAGACAGAACATTTTGATGATACGCTTGTACATATGTGCTAGACATTTTTATCGTTGTAAAACATCTGGGAGAATATGAATTTATGATTTCAATATTGAGTTATTGAAATATAAACGACTGTTACTGTCAATATATGCCCTAGCCCATAAGCCTTGTTGCCGCTAATATCCTGTCATGTAGTTTGCGTCTGACAAATAGATCAAATCAACTGCCAGTGATTAAGAAAAAGAAGATATTCTAAAAGAAATGTAGACATAGGGAATATCCGCTAAATGCACTTTGTGAGACAAGTCTTAGGTATAAGACAATCCTATCAAGGAATAACAGAGTTGTAAGGACTACTTGTGACTGTACGTTTCTCTAGCGACGAACCAGCGATTACGAAATATCTCATCGAAAAGGGAGCCAACATGGAGAGCGCCAGTAGGAATCGAGGAAGAAGAGCAATTCACAGAGCTGCAGAAAAAGGCTACGTTGATTGCGCAAGAGTCCTCATTAAAAAAGGATGTGACGTAAACTCGCAGGTATGAGAACGAAGATAAAGTGTGTTTTTAATCATATAATATTGACGCCAGTTTAAGACTTCTGTAAACGCATTTAACTGGGTTCTGAGATAGCTCCGTGTCAATTACCTTTTGTCAATTCCTGCTTAGGTTGATTCATAAGTTTTAGCTTATATATCTAGGTCATATGAAAAATTCCTTCACAAAGAATATTCAACCTCAAACAAGAAAGTAGCCAACACGATATAAACTATGTAAACAAAAATAAGGTCGGTAAAAGACATGAAAGAACAATAGATCCGTAGAATGTGAATTGAACTGTGCGGACACAAAAAACACAAGCCGGTTCCGATTTGAATAGAAATACAAAGGAGCATTGAAATGATGTGTTCGACTTAATTTTACGGAAATAGTTTATATCGTGTTAGCCCCAGCCCCCTATTTTACCGTTTTCTATATTTGACGTGTCCGGGCCTAGATCCACGAACTCTCCATATTGTGCACACTTTCAACAGAATAAGGCAACAATATCGGTTATATACTCCAGGACAAGCCCCTAGATTGTCATTTTGTGTAACCATGTTCACTTTTTCCATTCACCCATAAGTTTGGTACAGTTCAGAGTCTGAAGGGAGACACAACCCCTTCGCATATCGACAACCAAATGGCGAATTAAGATTATAATTTATAGTTATGTTGTAAGGTGAAGTAGTGAACTAATGGGGAAAATTATCCCTATTCGAGAGCTCACCCTTATAACTATTGTTGTAAAGAAATGATAACAAAATTGTTAACAATTACTGGACAAGATGAAATTGAACGTTGAGAGTGAATTTCTTCTTTTGTTCCTGTTAAAGAACATTATAAATCTTCTGTTTCCATCAGCGTTAATCGATATGTATTTCAAAATTACAGGATAACGGGATGGATACACCTCTCCACATTGCTGTCCAGCTAAATAAAATCGAAGTCGCTGAACTATTGGTCGAAGCTCCAAATATCGACATCACCCCGCTGAATAAAAAGGGTGTAACTGCCTTCCACTGTAGTGGACTTATGGGCTTTCCAGAGTAAGTATATTAACAGTAAAATTCACATCATCACCACCTATTAGAATAACTGATTCTTCGTCAGATGAATATGTACGAAATTGTAATTGTAGATAAAGCAAGGAAATGTACAAGCATACTCACAAGGAGATGTATAAACAACAGTTTAAGGCGAATTACGTTATGTTACGTCGCGCCTCATACGTCATAATTCAAAGACTAGAAACTGATTTATCTGAAGTACAATGCCTCGAGCTAAGACAATTTAATTGTTACATCGTTTGTTTGATGTTACGATTGATCAGTTAGAATTTAAAGATCACAAAGTTAAGATACGACAATTCATCTACGCTTAAACGCCTCAAATTTCTCAAAAGCTGTATTCATGGAGACACGTTAGCTATAACCTTATGTTTTTTTTTTTCATTTACACACATATTTTTAATTAAGGCCAGCTGAGCTGATAGGGAGCCAGTTTCCTCGATGTATTCCCGCTCTTGCTAAAGACGGCAGTACGGTATTACATCTTGCTGCCATAAGGAATTATGTGGATGTCATGAAGGTGGTTTTTGCAATGAAGGTATTCTTCTACATTATTCAACAAATGCACTTCTTTAGACTATTCAACATAATATGTCCATTATGGAGATACAATATTTCCTCCAAATGATGCATTAATGTGATCCTGTTCCTCCTTTTCTGTCTGTTCACAATCGGAGGGATAAATAATAAGAGTATCCATGCATTATTATTATCATTATTGGGATTTTCCGACGTAGGAAATACGAATGTATTTGAAGGTTCATTGCATTTGCATGCTATGAAAAATAGGGGGTTGTCAAGAGGGTTAATATGGTCTGATATCCATACAGCCGATGAACTCCTATTGAGGCTATACGATCTATATAACATTATCTCTTATTACAATTGGTCACACAAATTATACAATATTTTGATGTAAATCACGAAGCATATATAACGGAGAACGCTCATTCACATAGATGTTTTTTATTTGATCAAAACTTGTGTATAGTGCCCCTGGTATGTTCAAGACTAGCTAACATTACAACGCAGTAGAGACTATCCATGTACTGTAGTGACTGAGCTTTATCGAATTATTCAATTGAGTCTGAAAGCAAACTTCTGAATCCATAAAGAATTTGTCTATCTTTCCGAAGGATCATGGAGTGCCTTTAGATGCAACGGATTCTGATGGAGACACGGCTCTCTACTTAGCCGCTATGAGAGGCCATTCACTCAGCGTGGAGCTTCTCTTGGATCACACTTCTAGTGCTGAAGTCAACATTCAAAATAAGAAAGGCAACGCTGCTCTTCATGTTGCTGCTAGCAATGCTCGTACCGAACATAACTTAGTTGATGATACACCTGCTCTCGAAAAGGTGAGTATGTTGGCTCTGAAGAACGCTTAAATAGCAACGAATATCATGTGCGCTTTAGATTTTGCAGTTGGAAAAAGTTTGTACAGGACATGTACAATACCGTTCCGGATGCGCTATAAATTTGCGCCCTATAGACGAAAGATTCGCGACAATTATGACCAGGGTTGTAGCTGTGCGTAGAATGTAAATGTCGTTGCACACAATGACTTTTTATTGAGATAATCATAATTTATAGTTTAATTGATGTAAAGTCAGGGATTTCGGAACGTCCTGAGAAATGTTGCGGGTTCCAGAGAAAAGTATGTATTGCATTGTTTGCACTGCCATGATAAGATGATAGCATATATTTACTGAAAAGGGCCGCCTCCCAGATTCTGTGGTCCCTGAAAAGTAAGCATCCCAATTAAGTAAGGGGACCAAGACTTTAATCAAATCGTTTTATGAACTATAAAATCTAATTTTGAGTCTGTATGGATCATATTCATATTAAGTAGTGTGCAATCAATTGATTACTGAGTAATTAGTCCAAACCCTTTTTTTCGGAATCAAGATGGAGTTATTTCCTACACGTTTGTACTACTACATTAGCTCGTGTAAAGTGACTATGAATTTAACTTTCTAAATGCTATATCACTTTAGCTAGACTCATCATCCGTACAATGTATGGTGCTGATATCCGAAAATTTTTACTTAATTATCTGGCTCAATGAGTGTTATTGATAGTTTATTCGTTTTGGCAGGAACCCACGTTAACTTTTTTTCCTTTTGAGGGTGGGGGAGGGGTCGTTGGATCACATGTACCAAATTAAGCTAAACAGATTAGGCCCTTTTCCCCCAATAGGTTATGAAACGATACAAGGACTGTGGAGTTTCTAATAGCGCAGATGCACTGTTATGCTACTTAGTACACCATGGAGCATCATTAGATATTGAGAATTTGGACTGCAGGACCCCATTATACTACGTCTCCGACCCTAAACTGAAGAAAACTTTGAAAAAGATAGCCCGAGAAGGAAGGTAAGAAGTCAGAAATAATTATAGGTGTGGGGAATGACTTCTTTTAATCGGTAAATTCTTGCTCCTTATACTTGCCAAATACACGCAATATCCAGGGAAGATAACACCAGTAATACTATTCTTCGAAAAGCATCCAAACGGAGCAACAGTCCTAACACTTAAGTGGATGGGGAAAAAAGTTTTATGGAATAATTTTACTGTATGTCACCACTTTTTGTGCATCTGACCGTTTGCCTTATTAAATGTTTCACGATTGTTCGCGAGCTGTGATTCGTTGTCGAAGGTCATTAATTTATAATATGTTTATTTACATGTTTATTTATATCTTTCTTTATTTAAGTATCAATAATACGTCGTTAGGTGGACACTATACATATGTATACCTTGTTATATAATTGACATGTAACTTTACGAAAGGTGAAACAACCCAGTGAAGCAGGACATGTAAGTTTATAAGGTCTCGAGGCAACTTCCTTTGTCCCTATTTAGTATTTAATGCCAATTGTGACATCTCTTGGAATATTCTAGAGCTAAAGATATCACATCTTGGGAAGAAGGAGATGGAGACAAAG
The DNA here is from genome assembly GCA_036244855.1 of Temnopleurus reevesii. NCBI lineage: Eukaryota > Metazoa > Echinodermata > Echinoidea > Temnopleuroida > Temnopleuridae > Temnopleurus > Temnopleurus reevesii. Next base: position 98,858 of record BQKZ01001583.1, read on the forward strand.
ATGTAAAGGAAGACAAGGGAAGTGACCAGATTAACGTCTCAATCTATAAAGCACGTGAAAGCTCGCCAAAGAACTTCAACGAGGGGTTCGTAAGCGATGATCTGATAAATGAAGCTGGAGAAAGCAATCGGGAAGCTCAAGGTAGAATAATTATTAACATTTAATGACAATTACGTTACCCTATGCATGGCTATAGGTTTTGTTAATCCGATTAAAAGAAAGAAATTAAAATAAAAAGAATTTGAATGAACGATCTAAGAGCAAATATATTGATTAAACAAATTTCATTTTAAGGCAAATGAAAAGATATGTCACCCATCGTTGGCCTTTTAGTCATAATTATCAATTTTAAATTCAATTCAATTTATTCACCACATTTATCCACCAATTCGCTGCATAAAGTTACATGTTCACATTTAGCGCAATATGAAATTACAATGAATCGGCTGGGTCAACAAAATGAGCAGCTAAATTATCTTCGAGTAATACTCTTAAGATGCGCTACTTGAAACATCAGTTCGTAAATTTGAGCAAACATTCCAATCACGAAATTGTGCACTTCGAACTGATTGGTAACTCTTTGATATTATCTTTACGAGCATGGTTGACCAAAATTTTGATGAAAGTGGATTGTTGACGATATCATAACATATGCTCGATTGGCGATTGTCAAAAAGTGATTTTCAAACCAATGACCCCAAAGTGAGGTGAAGAGAATGAAAATATGCTTGCATTGCATCCAATGACTAAGATGATTACCTGGATATATGTTCCTTGTATCCTTGGAAAAAAAACGTAAGATCTGCAATTATTTGCATAACAGTGGTTCAGGTAGGATTTGCACTGCCCAAAGTAGTTTTATATTCTTTAAATTTGTCATATGTTCATATGATTGATTGATTGATTGATTGATTGATTGATACATTTCTCACATTACATCCAAAAACCTTTACCTGTGACAGTTTCCATGTCTCGGTTCTGAATTCCTCAGCTTGTCGCGATGACTGGTTCGTATATGTCAGAAACTTTCGCGGCAGTCTCATGAATTTATTTCAGAATATAGACACTAATATTGCCTCAAATAAATATTTTTCGGATATAATTAGACGAAAGTGTATATGTGATTGTTTTATGCATCTTGATTAAGGCCCCAGCACACCAAACACCGTGAAAAAGGCACGGCATAACCACACGGTGTTTATATACGCTATCTTGGTTCTCATTGGCCAGCGCGCTCCTACACGCAAAGGATGCTCAACAATTTACCAATAACAGGGTAGACATCGCGTGAATACCGTGCCGTGATGTCGTGCCGTGGGTGTGCATGCTCGGGCATTCATAGTTTCACATTGTCTCAGTGAAAATAATCAACAAATTCACTTGTTGTAGACGTTACACAGGAACAATATAAAATCGTGCAGAGTGCACCTCGAAAGGGTTACTTGCTTCCATTCATAGAAATTTCTAATAACCATCGATTTATGGCGATTTATGCCATTTTGCTACAATTTCTGTTAAGTTTTATTGATATTATTCATGTACGCGGTCCTCTTAAATTCACGACTTTGTGAATTATCTCGGAAAGGAAGCAACCATCACATTTGCTCATTTTGGCGCAAGGCATTTATCATAAATAAATAAACATTGTTCAGCCATGCATGCATTGAAATCAATTATGTTTGGGCACGTGATAGATGATCCTATTGAGTATCCATAAACATGACAAAATCATTGGAATATTTTCACCTGAAATGTTTAGAGACTTTTTAAAAAAATGTGAAAGCTTTTGTTTGCCCTCTGTATACATACCCAGACTTCGGCCCGGTACATCAACTGGAAGTATCAGAGCTAAACATGGGGCCAGTCATCGGACAAGGCCAGTTTGGAGTGGTCCAACAGGCATCGTGGAGAGGCACCCCTGTGGCAGTGAAGAAGATATCTACCGCCGGGAGCAAGAAGAATGAGTTCAAGAAAGAGGTCGATATCCACAGGTACATGAGAACGAAAATATATTAGTTAGAACCAGTGGTCATATGGCTTTAAGAGGAGGAAGTAAAGTTGAGGTATCTAAAAGAAGTAATATAAAGCAGCAGCGCAGGAATTTTTATAGCAGCAGCAAACATGGCAATAGTAGTTGTGGTATAACTGAATCAGCACTATAAGTAATTGATGTAGTATTTAAAAAAAAGACTATCACAATATTCTCTCACATTTTACTCTATTTCTTAAAAGGTTGCCTGCCTCTCCAACCCATAATAGCAATAGCGACTGGTTGTCACAGCAAATGCAGCAGTTGTTGTAGCAGCACTTGTAATAGAAACACTAGGGGTAGAATATAGCTTGAAACTTACGGAACCTTATATGATGCATATGAAAGTTTCCCACATCAATAGATTTGCTTACTAATGAGGGGGTGTATAGTTTAAAAACTCCTAACCTGTAACAAGTCTGTTTTTGTGGTAATTCTAACGATTTGAAATTATATGTTTTGAGAGAAACTGCCTCTCTAAAGCATTTTCAACCTAAGGAACTCTTCAACAAATATGTGTCTCCTAAACAATAGATGATTTCTACAAGCATTCTCTTTTCAGACAAGCTACTCATCCAAACATCGTGAGGTTAATGGCATTAGGGTTTGAGAGTGATCAAGCTTACATTGTTATGCAGCTCATCGAAGGAGAGAGTCTAAGATCCCTCATTTCCTGCGATGATCAGCAGGATAGCCAGGTATCTATCGAGGTTAAATTTATGGTGGTTAAGTTGAACCTTCGATGTTTTAGATGTTTTACTACAATTCTGTTTGATGTTATCAATCATATAAATTACAATTTTTATATTGTTGATTTTCCATTTAGGAATGTATTGAGTATGGATGTTTGTATGTCTTTATCACTTATATTTATCCTCATGTTTAAGCGCATAGGAACTTTCCTTAGTCCTTCATGAGAAGCGCTATGCTTAAGGTGATTTATTATCATTATTGTTATTAATAATATTATCATTAAATGAAGTGCTAACCAACGGTGAGATTTTTTAGTCGTATAAAAAGATTTTATATTTCGATTTACATTGTTGAATTTAATGAAATAAAACCAAATGATTACAAAAAATTAAGAAACATAAAATATATGGGTAAAATGAGGTAAAATCGTTATACACTTCAGAATAGTCACACTTCTCAGGATGAGTGCTAGTGCGAGACTTCATTCAAAAACTGAAATAACTCATGTATAAACTCGATAAAAATTCGTTCGATGACATTTCACAGTTGTATTTGGTCGTTTTCAGATATAAAAATTACACTGTTCTTTAATGTAACATTTGGATTAATTCAGTACTATACTGGGTTACAATTACTGCAGTAGTATTACAGTACTAATGGCGTTCAAGTCGTGCAGTACTAATGGGGTACATGTACTGCAGTACTAATTTGGTACAAGGAATGTAGTACTACTGCAGTACAACGACAGTAGTACTGTAGTACTTCCCTAGTTGGCAACTAGTCGGGGGTACTGCAGTACAACTGCATTGCAACTACAGTAGTGTGTAAAATTTACTAGATTACTTGTAGTACTTGTACTGCAAGTAACGCAATACTGATAGTACAGTACTTCTGCAGCAGTGCAAATACTGCAGTACTATTGTCATACTTTTCAAAGCGAACCAAAACGTTATGAACAACTTAGGGTTATCGATCGCTCCCAAATTGGCCGGTTGAGTCGGTATAAATGCAAATGGAATCAATTTAATGAAGTTTCCCACTGTTCAGAGTCTAATCGAGTGTGTCTTTTCCTTGAGCTGAAAAGCTGCTTTTTGGGCCTCGCCGAGACTGCAAAAACTGATATTTTGGCGCGGAGTGTCGACTTAGATCTCCTCGCAGAAGGATGTTTTCATCTCCGCAGCTTGAATCTTGGCCAGACTTCCCCCGAGTTCTCACTGAACGATTAGGCGACCTTTGAGATGAAAACTCGGCTTTTCTGATGATTACACCAAATCAAAGGGTATTAAATTTCCCTATAGGCCTATCGTGGTGTACAGACACTTGTACAATAATTTCCTTTGAATATTATTAAATGGCTGTTTACACCAATGAAAGCCGTCTCATCTCCACTCTTCATTATTTTGGGTGAACGAACCTCGTGAACTACCCCTACTCCTATAGTCTCATCTGACCAGCTGGATGGGAATAAGAGAATGACCAGCCCC
>BQKZ01001584.1:0-15641 GCA_036244855.1 Temnopleurus reevesii
CATTACAATGGAAGTATTTTAGTGCATTTAAATGTTGATAATACCTCCCCGCCAAACAAATGAAATGCTAATTGTCCCTCATCAATTTCAAGAAATATTTAAATCTGGGAACCTGTCTTGGAATACAAACAGTGGCTTTTCAAAATTGGTTGACGGTAGCTTCTTGACGGTACAAACCGAGTGCGCATCTGATGTGTGCATTAAAACACGTACAATTCAGATGCGCACTTGTTTCCTTCCGTCCAAAATCATCCGTCCACCAATTTTGAAAACCCACTGTTTGTATTCCAAGACAAATTTCAAGATCTAAATATCACGTGAAATTGATGAGAGACAATTAGCATTTCTTTTATATTTGGATAGGAGGTATCATACACATAAGTAAAAAAAAAAAAAAAAAAGAAAAGAAGAAAAACCCACTACTTACCACAGTTGGCTTCATCGGAGAAGTCGAAGCAATCCAGTTCTGCATTGCATCGTTTAGACATGTTGATGCACCTTCCATAAGGACATGCGAATTCCGAATGGGGATCACAAGGCGGTGTGGCTTCTGAATGGTCGTTTGAGAAAAATATTTTCAAAGAATTAATTTCTTAAAGCCACAAAATGCAACATTTGCATTTGCGAAAAGTAGTGGTACAACAGTTCAAGTTTATTTTCCAATTGAAAAATCACTTGTAAAGAAACGAAACAAAGCAATACAATGTAAAATAAAAGATATAATGCAATACAAAGATATGTAGGATAAGTATGTGTAGAACTGAAACTAAACGGATATTCGACATCATATCTTTCTTCTTTTTAAACAAAACTGTTCATGTACGTCATGTACTGGAATTACATTACACTATTGCATTATTACGGTAATTCGACTCAAGTAGCAATATAATGAGAGGTATGTGAATAATTCTCTTCTTTGTAGATAGTTGTGGACCATTGGTTGTAGTTGTTGTATTTTGGTTTTAACGGCGCTTCATTCATGTATACATGTTTGCGCATGAATATGAATATTTGGTGGCTTCTCAAAATTGGAAGGCCGTGGAATGCGCACTTGGTTTGTTTTACCCTCCACAGGCCTCCATCCATCAATTTCGAAAAACAATGCGCATCTAATGTGTGCATCATTTGTTGCGCATCTAATGTGTGCATCATTTGTTGCGCATCTAATGTGTGCATCATTTGTTGCGCATCTAATGTGTGCATCATTTGTTGCGCACATCAGATACGCATTTGCCATTTACCATCCACAAGTTTCCATCCACCAATTTCGAAAACCAACTAAATCAACTTACCGCAGAACTGTTCATCGAAGCCATACATACAGTGTGGCTGCCGGTATCTGTCGCATCGCGCTTTGGCCACTAAACAGCGAGGATCGTCAGCACCACCCTTGTCGTCGCACGGCATGAAAGAAGGGATCCCGTTGGGGTCGCAGTTTCCCGTTGCGTTACCGGGAATCTCTGAAGATAATGAGAAAGAAGTATGGAACAATGGGGATGAAACAGCTGCAAAGTTAATAATCTATAACATGACCTGGGGGTGTTGTTCAAAAGTTGCAATTGATCGCAAGTTGCAGTTGATCAGATCGGAACGTGCCAATCAAAATCGTTGTTTCATGTGCGTCTTGTTAAATGCGCATATCGTGCGCGAATGAAATGCGCGTTGCAATTTGCAAAGTTGCAGTTCATTTGCAGTTGATTTTCAACAACACCCCCATAAGCTCATTGGAATTCGAATATTTTGACGATTGATAGTTACGACACGTTAAAACTTGTGTAGATCGTGCTAAATCATGTTATGATGCATAGGAATTAAAATAAAACTCTAGAAATAAGTGGAAGTAACATAGATTCAAAACTACCGGCTGAACTGGTTCCTGTGCCCTATTGCATAAAAAGTTGGGTTTTAACGCAACTCCATTTTCAACCAATCAAGAGCGAGCGCATATTTAGGACTTGCGTTTAATTCTCTGAGTTGCGTTTAAACGCAACTTTTTATGCAATAGGGCCATGGTCACGGAAATTTATTTCGCGCAGTAGATTTCCAAACCAGATTGGAAGCCCACTTTTACGACCGCTTATCCCGTTCGGACCTACATGACCTAACGTTAAATTAGTTTCTGTTTAACAGGTTTCCATTAAAGTTGTTTAATGCCGTATCTGAACGGAGTCTTATTTCATTCAGACCTAGACTGAAGAGGTATGAGAATATGGTGTTTTCGATTTCAGTCAACTGTGACGAAGGGCACGTCGACCAGAAGTAGTACATCCTAGTTTTGCGCGTCTGGTCATTGTTACGTCACAGGTATTTGCGCACGTAAGAATAAGAAGGTGCATAAAACTATGACTTACTACTTCCGGTCGACTGGGACTGTGACTGTGACGAATGAAATCGAAACATTCATGATAACCATTACTAGTAATGAAAAAAGAAAGAAATTTAACTCACGGCAATTGTATTCATCGCGGGCATCTGGACAATCATTGTGTCCATCGCAGATGTATTCTTGTCTCACGCATCCGGATGGTTTGTTATCTCTGATGGTGCACATGACTCCATTGGTGTCGTACCGACAAATCTCTTCTTCGGCTGTACAATCAAAACAAAATTATTGTACATAAAACTGTTGAAATGAAGGTATGTGGTGACAGATACAGTGTTCGGTTGCATGATACATGTACTTACTATTGATTGTTACTCTGTCATTAGCTTGGCACAAAGTACAGCCATGTATTGCATGAGGTACCTCAGAGTACTACAAAAGTATTATGTAACACTACTGTCGCACTCCGAGTTATCTTTGTGAAGCACTGCTGAACTTGCGGCAGTAACTCAAATATGCTGAGACACCACTGTTAGTTGTGGAGTTATAGAAATTCAGTCGTGACTCAATATGTAGAGCGACCAAATATGCAAAACATGCCATATGCAGTCAAATTTGTTTTAGTGACCACCTGTATAGAAAGACCACCTTTCTTGAATCCCTAGAACGCATTTTACATGTAAAAGAACCTGTCTATAGAGATCACCTGCTGTTATGGACCAGCTTTTTCTGTTTACTTTTGGTGGTCTTTACAGACATTAAAAAGTATTGCTGCATTACTAATAGCAGGTTTTCCAAATTAGTGTACGGAAGCTTTTGGACGGTAAAAAACGAGTGTTTGCGCGTCTCAAATGTGTGCAGTGATTGACAAATGCGTAAGTTATGTGCGCATCATTCTGTTGTGAAAATCAGATGCGCACTCATTTCCTACCGTCCACAAGCCTCCACCCAACGATTTCGAAAACTCTCTATTTGTATATTGAGTGTAGTGATGGCGTTAATAGGATTTTTTTACAAGGGAGTTCACATCTACCTTAGACAAAGGTAATTGAATTTCGTAATGAAGCATTTTACTTCATGGTCAGATTTCAAAATTCATTTAATATTCTTTAATTATATAGAAAAAAGTAACGTAACATGAATATGCAAATTCCACCTTTTGAGATTTGTGCACTCTTATTATTGACATTGATTTATATACGTAAAACCCATTTTGTAATAGGAATGCGACTTTCCCGCTATATAAATAGATATTGCATAAGTTCAACAAAATGCAATGCTAACCAATTTTTTTTGTAATTTCTTCACATAATTTCTGGCAAGTATGCAGCCTCCAAGCAGATACGCTATAATTTTACATGAATATTTATAGATTGAAGTACAGTGGAAACTCGTTATGATCAAGGAATTTGGGATAGAACATTGACCTTTGTATATGAAAAAAATGGCCGGTAAAACAAAACCGTTTAAGTAAAGAAATGGGTTAGCAAAATGATAATGTTACATCGGGAACGCCATCCTTTTAGACCTCGTTATAGCGAGATTCCGCTGTACGTAAAATGCTACCTACCACAATCCTTTTCATCGTTGCACGACTTGCAATCGCAGATACCGTTACACCGCACGGAAGGTCTCAGGCATTTGCCATTGGGACACTTGTATTCGTCCTCTGTACACTCACAGTTGGTTTCATCCGCCTCGTTGTCTGTGCATTCAACATGGCGGTCACACCACTCGTGCTCATACACTTTCTTGCCGTTCTCGCAGACGACGTAATGCTCTGCGGTTGAGAGGTTCAACAGAAGAGAACACAATGTTAGAAATCATGTAAAGCTCCATTCACATAGATCCCCAGAAACAACACGACTGTACAGTATCAGATGTACATTGTTTTCTTGATTTTTAAAGTAGATCTATATCCTCCATTCTGTAAGGAAAGTTTCCTTTTATGCTCTGTAAGCGCATATAGGGACATGCCACTGCAATGTGTTATGCGATATATAAGAACTGAATATTATTATTATTATGATTACATGACTCTTTGTTCAGTTTACAGTTAACTGCCTCCAAACTTGAATCGTGTTCACTCGGGGCGTTTATGTGACTAGGGCATTATGAATAAGGCAACTTATGATAATATTCACGTGGCATATATTTGACGTAGAGATAACATATACTGATGAATCATATTGCACGTTGCATTCCGTCGACAAGCTCTTAAAATAATTTTGTTTGGGGGCTTCAACAGCGAAAAACTTCTAACCACCCTCTCTACCGCCTCGAATGCACAGATACTTAGCCATATAGGGACCAAGTTGGTGTGCGTCCCTTTAAGATTTAAAAAAAAATACATTTCGCCCCACCCCTCCCCCAATCAAATGCAATCTTGGCTACGTGTCTGATGCATATATTTCATGTTTATCAATGATTTAACAAAAGTGAAGTGTAAAACATAAATTCAGGCAAATGATACTCCCATCTGATCATAGTTTTCCCCGAGTATCATGTCTTACCTTGCCATCGGTTACTTGGTTATTTATAGCTTAATTCGAATCGATCACTTTAATGATATAATATATAGATAAATCATACATTGGAAACATAATCTGTCCAACTGATTTCTGGCTAAAGGACATTCGTGTTCACTCGATTTGCTAGTAATCAAATGGATGCATTTTTTTTAAAATATATCTAACCATATCTGTACAATGTTTACGTTTTCTAAGCAGCCCATATCTTACAAGTTTTTACTTTTAATGGGTTCCCCCATTTCCATTGAATTATTTAATACATAGTTCTATTAAAAAGACATTCAAAATCTAATGTCATAAAATCTTTTTATGTACAAGTTAATATTTATGTTTTGATTATGTCATGAATTTCTTTTGTAAATTATGTTCCTAACAAATACTACCGTTTTTCTGTATAGCATTCATATTGAGATGAAGAAAAAACTTGACTTGAATTGAACTGAATTGAACATTTGACGTGCCTCTCGGCATTGTAAGCAGAAGGGACAACGGGCTGGGACAAAGTAAACAACTTCACTCAAGCCTTCACAATGACATCAAGATCAAAAAAAAAGGTCCAAGTTCAATTTTTCCCCCACAGAATGAGAAGGAGGGAGATTTATTCTGTGTCCATTTTAGATATTGTTAATGCTTGAATGGTTGTTAGTTGTTAACCTTGTCTCAAGCATTTGTCCCTTTGGCTTACAGTGCAGAAAGTAAATGATATTAATAGTTATTATCATTTCTCAACAAAGTTACCTGCGCCACACCGTGCTTCGTCGCTCCCGTCTATACAGTCCCTTGTCCCGTCACACAGAAAATATCCATTGACACATTCTTTGTTGTCGCATGTGAATTCACCCTTCCAGCAATCGGGATGGGCTAAAATAGAAAAAGTATACAGAGAACATGCATAATTAATATTCATATATAATGTGATTGACATTGAACTTGCGCATGGAAGAGAAAAGAAAATATAGTATGGAAGAAAAGCTGGTGAAAACGGCCGATTGGACCTAAAGGGGAACTTTACACTGACATTGATATGTTGTCAGTAAATTAAAAATAAGAAGATGAAGAAACTATAAAAATTTGAGCAGAATCAGATAATCCATTCAAAAGTCATTATTTTTCAAAGCTTGCATTTCCCCCACACCATTGAATTGGCAACTTTTGCATGATCTGTGAAATCCTCATTAACTTTGTAACTGAATTCATTAGAAATGGATCAATGTTATATTTCAATCGAGGAATCGGTACAATTCTTTCTGGACTATCTGCAAAGATGATACATCCATATTATACTTGAAAAAAAAAAGGAACATTTTGTCAACTTTTTTGTTTTGCAAAAAGAAGAAATGTAAAATTCTGTGTACAACAGTGGATTGAGAGTTACCCATGTTGGCAGCGATTTTATACCCGTAGGTTGCCAACTCAAGGAACCCATGAGGGGTGTAAATCAAAACTTTGAAAATTCATATCTTTTCAATGGATCATCCTATTCATCCTATTTCATCCAAATGATCACAGTTTGATTTTCTTCCATCGAATTACAGTACATTTATGTGTGGGGTTAATTCCCCTTTAAATTCAAAGTGATTTAAGGTAAAAAGCTGTAAGAGGTACTGACTAGAAACTCGCCTGTTTTGCTGCAGGCCGTGGCAAAAGTTTGATAGGATTTCCCCGGAACGAAAAACGGTAACTGTCTGGTTACTGAGATCATCGGTAACTGTCTGGTTACTGAGATCATCTCTTGTTGCCTATTACGCATTTGTGCGATTTTAAACTTTTGGTATCAACTGCTCATTTTTACACGCGGCTGAAAATACTGTGATCCGTCACGTCATAATCAGACAGAAGTCAAAAATTTCTTTTCAGTTTTCAGAAATCCTCATTCTATAAGCCTTCATTTGATATATTGATAAGATGTATACGCTAAGTATTGAGTGACAAAAAATGTGAATTTTTAGACACAAGAAAACGGGGATTATCGAAAAATATTTCTTAGAGAACAGGCTCCTCAAAGATAGTCTTCTATTTCAATCGAATGGTGCATTTTCGGCGGAAATGATAGGTATCCTTGTTAGAGATGGTCATATCGACTGTTGATCAACTGGGACAAAAGTGGGGTTTCCAGGTTCTACAACGCTTGGTTGCAGTGGACCAATTAGCAAACACATATGTTGCTAGGATGCACGGAACTTCCTTCGGCTCAAGTTTTGCACGGATATTTTGGACAACTGACTTCCAAAACACTCACAGGAAAAACGTTTTTATACTCGCTTAAGACTGTTGATATGACGACTGTCGGAAAATGACTAGTTGTCGCTGGCGACCAGCTTCATGGAATGCCCTCCCAATTGCTCAGTTTAAATGTATGAAGAAAAAATAATCTTGAACCATTTGAATTTTGGAAAATCAACAGAAAAAAATGATGATCAACTTATGATTATTTTCTTTTACACTCAATTTTTCACACTTCAAACCAGCGATTTTGCCCAATTTCAACGCGACCAGTCACATTATACTTGATACCCCGGCGTTCTCTGTCCGCGGGAGGGAACCGACTTAAGCGAGTGAACATGGTCAAACAATTTATATCAAATAAAGCCAATAAATACAAGGTTAAATACGATGGCATGCACGCTTTAGATTTCATATATGAATAAAATAAGGGAACATAATAGTAATAAAGTGAAATAATACGTCATTGATTTTATGAACCGGCCTACTAGCGAAGGGTGGTTGCACGAGCCAGTCGTAGCAACTCAATCGAAATGAAATTGAAATAACATGAATATAAGTGGTATGACATTGTACTTGACGCTATGTCTGGGTTTCTATACGTGTTCAAGCAGCGGCCCCCGTATTATAGTCCGGTTCGTAAAAACACTGACGAATACATGTGTCCCCACTACTTACGACAGTTAGCTTCATCTGAATTATCACCGCAATCATCTATGAAGTTACACCAAAGATGTGCAGGGATGCAGAAGTGATTCGTGCACTTGTCATATCCCTCTAAACACGGAAACGACTCTGGGGAAGAAATACATGAAGCAATGCGTATAAACTTTCTATAACTCACCTGTTCTTGGTTATTTCGTAAATAGACACAATACACATATTAGAATTAGAAGAAATTGATTTCGAGAACTCTATCATGTCTATACGACGAATGAAATTTCCTACGATAATGGCCAAATTATGATTTACATTTTCCATCATTTCCGTTTTAATATTTTCCATTTTATTTTCTTGTTTAATTTTGTAAGTATTGACCGTGGTGCATGGTACACATTGTAGAACCGTCCTTAATTCTAAGGGTTTATCGTTCCCTAATTTTGTTATTATTTACCGTTTTTTATAACATACTGCCATTGATTTCAAGCTTCACTGTTCATGGTAGCAGTCCGGCTTGTGTTCCCTTACTCTCTTCTATTTAATGCAAATTGATATGTTCCTTACCATTCTATATCTATGTTAAAATTACCCTTTCATTTGTATTACATGTAATAATAATAATCTTTCCCAATCGTGTATGTTTTCAATGTACTTTATATTTGTTTGAACACAGAAATGAAAATATTTTTAGTATTGGAACAAAAACATGTTATTTGGCGATTAAAGAACCACGTTTAACATGATAAGTTACCACTGTAATAACGAGCCCTTACCAAAAATGACCTGGGTACGGAAATCCAGTTACACCAAAATTCGTATAGGACATGGTATGTATGCTAAAACTATTTATTTTTTAATGTGCACAAATATAGCATGATTGCACAGGTTGTATGATGAAATTTACCATACAAACGCCCAACTTGATCTTATGTACTGGTAAGTACGCTCAAAATAAGCATATAGTTTATTTCACCAAGGGGCCTGTAACATAAAGGAGATTAGATGAATTGAATATCAATTGTATCTCTATGGTACACGTTCGGCCATAGACTTACGATAAATATTCATCGTAAGTTTAATTGCATCTTTTATGTTACAGACCCTATATCTGGTATGTTTCATCTGAGTATGAAATATGTATTGTGGCGTTGATGGCTCGCCATACAAAAGTAACTCACGGCATCCATGCATATCAGCACAGTCTCGTTCACAGTCGCAGCGAGTGTCACATCGCTCCTCAATCGGAATACAAGAGTGACTGCAGGGGAACTCATTGTTCATTCAAGTCCAGAGAATGTCATTTCCATTGCTGCCAAGCACTTGTCGACCTAATCTACAGCTGATTTTATATGATTTTTAAGGCCAAATACCACAAGGGTCTACGGAGAAATAATAACGCTTGTGGACCCTTAGGCATGCATGTATGTATTGTGGCATGAATGGCTTGCCATACAAAAGCAACTCACCGCATCCATGCATATCAGCACAGTCTTCTTCGCAATCGCAGCGAGTGTCACATCGTTCCTCAATCGGAATACAAGAGTGAGTGCAAGGGAACTCATCTTCTGCACATCCTGTAAAAGCAGATTAAAAAATGTAAATGATACATAAAAGTACGTGTCACCACGTATAGACTGACGTCAATGCGGCCAAAAATGATAATTTGGCAATTGGTAGTATACATGATAACAATATCCATGAATATTCCATTAAAAAGGTGTTTATTCTCCAAATATTGAATTCTCTTCAAAAAAGAAAAACCGACTAGTCCAAACACTTAGTTCACACAACGAAACAATGGGACAGACACATAAAAAAATGCATGCGCTAGCACGGATCATAATTCGATCGCGAACGATCCCTTTATTTGCTTCCATATCCTTAATCCACATCATAACGGATAAAGTTATTTGGGGCTAATGTTATGCACATAAACAATATACCATTTTTAGACCTCAGATACCCTTTAAATTTGACAATTTCAAACTACTCTTTCAATTGATCTATTTTCTCACGGGCACAACGAGCTGTTACCATGATCTTAAATCGGGATACATAAATAACAACATGTCGTGGTGTGTGCCCGTAATCAAGCTGTTTGGGACAGTCATAAATATGGAAGCAGGAGCCCGTCATAAACGCGGATATACGTCGTGTAGTAATTCGAATTACTACACGACGTAAATAATTACGTCGTGTAGCAATTCCATTTACTACACGACGTAAATAATTACGTCGTGTAGTAATTCCAATTACTACACGACGTAATTCCGAATTACTGCCCAACGATTTAATGTCATGACGTTANTTTAAAAAGCAGGGTAGTCCATTTCAAGCCGAGAAGCCCTGCTCTATCAGGGGGCCCTGAAATCATAATGCTATTTTAAAACGCGCCCCTCAGGTTGCCAGGCGAGAGTCAGGATCACTTCGTAATGAAGTGAAAACCATTTTGTGGAATAGATGGGAACAGGTCATAAGGTTGGTTCTTATTACATCTTTTGAATCTGAGACGACCTTTGTGTATCCATTTTCCGTACGCACTAAATGTCTAATAAACTTTGTTTAATCGTGTGCAGAAGTATGTCCTTCCCGAGAAGGTTACCATGGTAACACATGACAACATGATTCAAGAGCTTGACAAGGTGAAATATGATATTCAATAATTACGGGTAATATAAGTAAGACTATGTCAATATATAAAGGATACTTTAGGTTTAATTAAAGTATTATATGCCACTAGCCATTGTTGGTGGACTCTTTTTCTCATGAAGTGTCCATCATCGAGTGCCCTAACAATAAGTATTTTTCAGGTATTGCTTATTCAAATATGACAGGTTCTCCTTGTAATTATCAAGCATCAACTTGATAATTAAGGGTTTCAAGTGGAGGACAACTATTTAAGTACATGAGGTGGAATGCAACAGATGTGTGGAAAGGTCCACATTTCTTCGCTCGAATCAACAATTACAAACACGAGAAAGTCCATCTACGCGCATGTTTTCTCCCCGATACACTTTTCTTTCTATTCTTTGAAAGTTATAAGACTAACAATTTAATCATTTTACAAGATAAACCCCAAACGTCGGTACTCTGTCCGTGCAAACATTCATCACTTTCATAACATACCAAATAGATATAAAGAATATGTTTTTGACAACGCAAGATATGTCTCCCGATTATCTGAATGATACGCTGCACAGCCAGATGCCCCACATGCCGAGGGATCCTGACAGCATGCCGAGGGGTATGGACGGCATGCCGAAGAGAATGCCCGGTGACATGCCGAAGTTAAACGTCGAGGATGCTCATGCCCAAGTAGCCGACATGGTAGTGGTGACAGCATCGCTGCCTGTAAAAGCAGCCATCATCATCTTCGTCATGCTCTCGCCGAGATTGAGGAAACAGCATAACATCTTTACCTGCAACATGGCACTGATAGACATTGCTACCGCCATTTCTGAGATGTCTCTTTTCTTCTTCGATTCAAAAGAGGTAAATTTACTGGGTAAATAAGTTTCTGTCGAGATGGTAATAACACGATATAAACCTTTTCCGTAAAATTAAGTCGAACACCAATTCAATGGTCCTTTGTAATGCTTTTCAAATCGGAACCGGCTTGTGAGTGTTGTGTTCGCACAGTTCAATACAGAGCGTACAGATCTATTGTCCACGATCCATTTCATTTTACGGAAATACTTTAATGTACTTTGTTTGTATAATTGAAGTGTGAATAAAGAGATATATCTGTCGAATATAGCCAGTATGATATACTTCAGCACGTATTACAAACAATATCAAAATTCATACCAGCCCTATGTCCGAAATGTAATAAAACAGTAATATTTGAATTTTATATCCCTTACACTAAGATCGTGGCATAGACAGTGTACAGGCGAGAAAAATGAATAGATTTGCTAATAAAGCCGTTTTGCCATTGAATAGTACGAATAGTAATTTTTCCCTAGGGAAAAAAGTTACAATTTCTGCGCGCCTTCGTAGTCGGTTAAAAGAGACCTGCCCGCGCGCGAGAGAGACAGTGCTTCCCAGCTACAAGGCACGGGAAACTTCTGGCGGGCTTCGTTCGCATGATGTGCTCAACGAGAAGACGAGCCAGAGACTGGAAAAACAATTTATCAGATTATCAAATTATCATTAAGACAAGGTAAGATTATTTAATCTGCTGCTATAGACTACTTTATTGTTGTTGTTGCTGTTGTTGTTGTTGTTGTTGTTGTTGTTGTTGTCGTAAGAAGGGATATAACAGTAATATACAATGACTTGATTCTCGGTACTGGCTAAAACTATTCGCACCCATGAGCATCATATAGTATGGGATGGTACTATCTGATGATCATTCGTGCGAATAGTTTTAACCAGAACCTCGAGAGTCATTGTATATTTCAATAATAACAGTTTCTTTCCAAGGTAAAAGTTTAAAGCAAAAGTATGGAATGCCACATGTGAATAAATAGCCAATGTTAAGGTGTTTGCGATTCCAGTCAACTGTGACGAAGTGCACGTCGACCAGAAGTATAACGTCATAGTTTTGCGTGTCTGCTTATTGCTACGTCAGAGATAGTTAGGCACGTAACAATTAGAAGACGCATTAAACTATGACAAACTACTTCCGGTCGACAGTGACTGTGACGAATGAAATCGAAACCTCCATATTAAATTTGTACGTTTACGAAACATTAGACTGCTCATACGAAAAACCGAGACTAAC
Source organism: Temnopleurus reevesii (assembly GCA_036244855.1). Taxonomy (NCBI): domain Eukaryota; kingdom Metazoa; phylum Echinodermata; class Echinoidea; order Temnopleuroida; family Temnopleuridae; genus Temnopleurus; species Temnopleurus reevesii. Next base: position 12,464 of record BQKZ01001584.1, read on the forward strand.
CTCCAACTTATCGCTTTAATACTTGTTATTCTTTGTTCTGTGCAGAAGACAAAACCAATTCTTGCTTTCTGGAGAGCATGCACGGTTATCTCGAGTCTCAACGTTCTGCTCGTCGCAGTCTACCGCTACGTAACCGTGCAGATCGATCCGTTTGGAGTCATGAACCTTGTGACCACTCCACGATGTATCTTCGCCTGCGTTCTGGCTTGGGCTTTCGGCTCCTTTCAACTAATAGAACTCGGACCCATTGTAATAGGCAAATGGAATGTTATTTCAGGACTCTGTGTATTTATCACTACCGGTATCTGTTACGCGCTTCTGTACCGGGGGTTGACGGGGGCTGGGTTTCGCGGCGCGGGCCGCGTTAATGCGCAGCGGTTGGAGGAAAACCGTCGAGTGCTGAGGACATTTGCGGTAATTTACCTCACATCCTTTACGCTATATCTGCCCTTATTCGTGCTAGGGATAAGAGGCAAGAAACATCAGAACGAGACGATTATAAATATTGCATCAACACTGTATAATGCTAATTTAATTGGCGATCCTGTTATCTACATGTTACGTTCAAAGAAATTCAAGGAAGAATTCAGAAGATGCTTATACATGATATTTGGTAGGAAGGGGCGCGTTGCACCAGTTAATTTAACTGAGCTTACATAGAAAATAATGCATAGAGGGTTTTTCTTTATCATGTTTATAGTGTGCACTCATGAATAGGAACGATTTGTTTTGTAAACTATTATGCGCTATATAGAGTCATCTTATTATCATTACTATTATTATTATTGTTATTAATATCATTGTTAGTGTTGTCATTATTAAAAAGTTTATTTATTTATCTTATGTATTTATTACCTTATCTAAAAGCAGGGTAGTCCCATTCAAACCGTGTAGGCCTGCTATAAAAAGTAGCCCTGCTGCTCGATATATGCATTACATATACATGTGCTGATCAACTGACACTTTAAATTGATTGCTCGCAACTTTCTTGGAAAACTCGTTTATATTTCAATTTACAATATACATCGAGCGTATGGGAATCTAAACGAAGCAACAATATTGAGTTGAACATGTGTCTGACCTCAAATGTGAAATAGACCGAGTGTAGATAAAATACATTTCTTAACCTGTAAATACACTCTCGATATCATATGCTCATTAATATTGCAGGCTATGTAAATTTTCAGTAGATTTGCTTTGTAACTTTTGTATTGTAGTTTGAAGTTTTGCACTTTTATCATTATCTTTGTAAAAGACAAAGTGATACAGTGCACAAAACTACGCATGATTGTTTGCCAAAGGTGTAAAAACAATTTTTTAAATTGTCGTCATTGTAATACACGGATGAAAAATTACTACGATGTTTGCTATATGAGTATTTATAATTAACAACATCAACAGGTCTATAAGAAATATAATTTTCTGTGACAAGGCTCTTCATGATTTCACTAAATGTTGATAAATCCGCTAACATGAATGATTATTCCTATCACTTTAAGGTGAATGATTATATTACATATATTTTTAGTGTTGTCAGACATTTACGTGCTGGTAACAACAGACAACACAATTTCAATTTAGTTTTGCCCGAAAAGTTTCTCTCATAAGCATCAGATTTTTAATACACTGTCATCAAATTGGAACTCTATTCATATTGACATAAAATCAATCCGAAATGTCGCAAGTTTTAATTGGAGAATTAAAGAGCATCAATTGAATACAAGTTTCTGTACAACTGTTCATGTATTGTATGATGAGAAAAGATATCAAAGACGCTGGCAGTTGTATTTTCTAAGAGTATGGTCTCTAAAACATTATCCACGTTTCATCTTTTTCACAATATATACTTTCCGTGTATTGTTTCTCTGCTCTTGTTATTGTTGTAAATAGTTTTGTTTTCAATTCAATATGTGTCTTATCTATATATATATTCCATTTAACTAATACATTTTATAGAGACTCGTCTGTTTAAAATGATCTATTAACCCTTAATGTATAATGCACTCCCTGTGCCAAGTTTATTTTGTGCGGCTCCTTGGTGCGGTTTTTAAAACTCTTTGATCCTTTTCGCCTCTATAAATTGTCTTCTGCTTTATCGTATGAAAAAATAGCCTGCTAATACCTGAGCAGGATGTGAGAACAATGCAATAGCTCCAGAGTTAATCTGTACGATATACACAATAGTAGTACACAAAGGGTGTTATTACGATTGCGTGTATACACGCACTTGACACTCCTGCATAGATCAGTACACATGCATGTGGCACGTTAAGGGTTAAACAGCTGGGAAAACCTATGGAATCTTACGTTTGGCTTTGACAGGTAATATTGACTTGATTTAGTTGTAAATATCGACATACCCTGTAATAATGACAGGCATAATATCGTTCAAACAACGTCATAAAATTTACTCTCACTTTCATGATTTAAGGTGGGGTTGGATGGTTTCAAATATCACGCTCGCTCGATGATACAAGGAAGGGGGGGGGGGGGGGTCGATGGTTCAACATGTTACCATAAGATTTAGGCCCCACTCGACGCTGTAAGTTGGGGGTTCTAGATATTTTACATGTTACCATGATATTTACGCCCCATTAGATGCCTCAAGACGAGGTGAGTGTATTGTGGAATTCAAGGCTGAAATCATAGTGTCAGTATAACAATGAAAATACGTTATTCATTATATACTTCTACATCTCATATGCTTTCATATCTTGGAGGAGCATGTTAATATTGATAAGAACATTCAACTCTAATCTATCATAATAAAGCCACGTTATAATCGCACACATTTTGTTTAAAGTTTTTTTTTATTCACATGCTATATTTTTTTTTTCTTTTGGCTTATCAAATTAACACCAAATAGCAAAAGGTGTTTAGAATTAGAGTGTACATTTTTTAGACATCACTCTTGAATTTTGTACCGATTTTTCCAAATCTTTTATTGTAATCAAACAAGTTTAATTTCATGGTGAGAGATCAACGTGTCGAAATGCAAACAATTCCTTATCACTGCTAATATTATGCTGCATAATACACGCAAGATCCCATTTGAAGTTGCGCTGGTATAAAAGGTCACTAAAAACTACAAGCGTGCTCTGGAGCGTGTCGTGGTTAACGAAACTTCGACGAAACTTCGACGAAACTTCGCTCACACCAGACACTGGGGGGGGGGGGG
>BQKZ01001584.1:20375-74667 GCA_036244855.1 Temnopleurus reevesii
ATATAGCATCATCTTCTTGATCACAATATTGACAACTCAATATTCCTTTGCAGGATGAGGAGTAATTGAAAGAAGCGTTGCTTCTGCATGAACATCGTTCTTGTATAACTTGGTTATACCATGGTTCTGATCAAAGGGGCATGTATTTGTTTGTAATCGATAGAAGGATTAAAGCATATGGAAGAGAATAGTATTTTATTTTGACTGAATCTCTGCTCACATCGCCATGATTCGATTGCCAGTGAATATCACAGATAATGGATCCACTTTCAGTCCGCCACCCTTTGATCCGCTTGCCCAGGACATACGGCAGAATGACCGTTGGTATATAGTCGGTATAACATTCGCTGTTACAGCATTGCTCCTAAACGGTGGAATCCTCTGTTTCATCATTGGTTCGTCAAGATTACGAAAACAGCACAATATATTCACTTTCAACATGGCCCTCATCGATTTCATTTCGGCTTTGTTTATTCTCATATATTGCAGTTTGACGGAACAAGTAAGTTATGTAGATTAAGATTTCCTTTTCTACGCCCCGGTCAATGATTATTTGATATGTTAAATAATAAACATTTCAATGCAATTACTGGGTGTGATGCCAGAAAGTTACAATTCATCACAAATCAACTGCAAATCAGTTGCAAATTGAAACACGCCTTTTCATTTGCGGGGTCTGTGGTTTTGACAAGACGCGCATGAAACAAGAGTTTTGACTGGCGCATGTCGATATACTGCAACGTGTAAATGATAACAGCGCTTCCTTAGCTTGACATAAACACGATATCATCTATTTTCGCAAAATTAAGACGAACGCCAATTCAATGCTCCTTTGTAAAGCTATTCAAATTGGAACTGGCTCATGATTGCTGTGTCCGTCCAGTATAATACGCGGCGGACGGATCTATTGTCCCACGATCCACTTTATTTTACGGAAATAGTGTATATCGTATTTATAACTTGCTAAATGATTAAGAGATTTCTTCTGAAAGTGAAACACATATCAACGAGGGTCAGTTTCTTCCCCACAGGTTGCGCCATTCGTCATCAGTTCCTGGGCCTCCTGTATGGCAAGCTCAACCCTCAACATACTGCTTGTGGCAGTCTATCGCTACATCACCATTCACATCGATCCATTTGGAATAAAGAACCTTGTGACTTCGCCCCGATGTGTCTTAGCCTGTATAATGGTTTGGATAGCCGGTTCCTTCCCGCATATTGCTTTAATAACAATAAGTGTAAGGGAATGGGTCTTACTCAGTATTTTTATCATCTTTATTCTAACTGGCGTCTGCTACGCGCTTCTCTACCGCGGAATTGCACGCTCGCGATCAATGCGACGCGGTGTGGAAGCAAACGAGCAGCGGTTAAGAGAGAATCGACGTTTATTGAAAACCATTGCCGCAATTTATATCACCTCCATCTCATTTTGGATCCCAATCTTTGTCTTTTCGTTTTTCGATTCGCACAATTCAGAATTGGAGAAGATAAGTATCTTTTTTCTGACCGGTAATTTGATCGTCAATCCGGGTATTTATTGGATGCGGTCAAAGGAATTAAAAGCTGAGGTAAAAATATGTCTGTCTAAATTTATTCATCTGATACAAGTATGATGTGGCAACTCATTGTTGAAAAGGGATTGGTATATGGAAGCCCCGTTACATGACAAGAGGATGGTGAATATTTCAAAGAAACAGAACCAGAAGAAAAAAGAAAGTGAAGAATTATCCACATATTTGCGTTTATACCCAACTCATAGGAGAATATTCAGAAATAATGAACACAGACTCAACATCCAAATTCCAAGACCAAGTGTAAGGTAATGGGTGTTGCTCAGTATTTTCATCATCTTTATTCTAACTGGCATCTGCTACGCGCTTCTCTACCGCGGAATTGCACGCTCGCGATCAATGCGACGCGGTGTGGACGCAAACGAGCAGCGGTTGAGAGAGAATCGACGTTTGCTTAAAACCATTGCCGCAATTTATATCACCTCCATCTCATTTTGGATCCCAATCTTTGTCTCTTCGTTCTTCGATTCGCACAATTTAGAATTGGAGAAGATAAGTATCTTTTTCTGACCGGTAATTTGATCGTCAATCCGGGAATCTATTGGATGCGTTCGAAAGAATTAAAAGCTGAAGTGAACATTTTTCTATCTAAATTTATTTACCCGATACAAGTATGATGTTGCTGCTCATTATTTGAAAGGGGTTGGCATATTAAAGCCCGTTACATGACAAGAGGAGAGTGAATATTTCAAAGAAACAGAACCAGAAATAACAATAATAAAGTAAGGATTCATCCACACAAATGCGTTTTATACCCAACTCGCAGGAGAACATGAAGAAGATATGACCACAGACTTTAAATCAAATTAAAAAACCAACGGCCAACCGACTGAGTGACACAACTTCATCTTCACCGTTTATGATCTAATATATCTATATTGTTATACAGGTGGTAATTTGGTATGTGAAATACTGGAAAATGACAGTATGATAGACATTGCCATAGTGATGAAATTAACTCTCATCACCACGTTGTTTTCATCACCAAGGATTTATCGTTTGACAGCGAATTCGTGTGAGTAAAGCATTATGGATTAAAACCACATCGAGTGATNGTCCTATGTGACCGGGGCTTTAAAGAGTCACTTTGCCATGCGATGTGCATGGTGATCAGTAAACGATCTCTTTCAATATAGCATCATCTTCTTGATCACAATATTGACAACTCAATATTCCTTTGCAGGATGAGGAGTAATTGAAAGAAGCGTTGCTTCTGCATGAACATCGTTCTTGTATAACTTGGTTATACCATGGTTCTGATCAAAGGGGCATGTATTTGTTTGTAATCGATAGAAGGATTAAAGCATATGGAAGAGAATAGTATTTTATTTTGACTGAATCTCTGCTCACATCGCCATGATTCGATTGCCAGTGAATATCACAGATAATGGATCCACTTTCAGTCCACCACCCTTTGATCCGCTTACCCGGGACATACGGCAGAATGACCGTTGGTATATAGTCGGTATAACATTCGCTGTTACAGCATTGCTCCTAAACGGTGGAATCCTCTGTTTCATCATTGGTTCGTCAAGATTACGAAAACAGCACAATATATTCACTTTCAACATGGCCCTCATCGATTTCATTTCGGCTTTGTTTATTCTCATATATTGCAGTTTGACGGAACAAGTAAGTTATGTAGATTAAGATTTCCTTTTCTACGCCCCGGTCAATGATTATTTGATATGTTAAATAATAAACATTTCAATGCAATTACTGGGTGTGATGCCAGAAAGTTACAATTCATCACAAATCAACTGCAAATCAGTTGCAAATTGAAACACGCCTTTTCATTTGCGGGGTCTGTGGTTTTGACAAGACGCGCATGAAACAAGAGTTTTGACTGGCGCATGTCGATATACTGCAACGTGTAAATGATAACAGCGCTTCCTTAGCTTGACATAAACACGATATCATCTATTTTCGCAAAATTAAGACGAACGCCAATTCAATGCTCCTTTGTAAAGCTATTCAAATTGGAACTGGCTCATGATTGCTGTGTCCGTCCAGTATAATACGCGGCGGACGGATCTATTGTCCCACGATCCACTTTATTTTACGGAAATAGTGTATATCGTATTTATAACTTGCTAAATGATTAAGAGATTTCTTCTGAAAGTGAAACACATATCAACGAGGGTCAGTTTCTTCCCCACAGGTTGCGCCATTCGTCATCAGTTCCTGGGCCTCCTGTATGGCAAGCTCAACCCTCAACATACTGCTTGTGGCAGTCTATCGCTACATCACCATTCACATCGATCCATTTGGAATAAAGAACCTTGTGACTTCGCCCCGATGTGTCTTAGCCTGTATAATGGTTTGGATAGCCGGTTCCTTCCCGCATATTGCTTTAATAACAATAAGTGTAAGGGAATGGGTCTTACTCAGTATTTTTATCATCTTTATTCTAACTGGCGTCTGCTACGCGCTTCTCTACCGCGGAATTGCACGCTCGCGATCAATGCGACGCGGTGTGGAAGCAAACGAGCAGCGGTTAAGAGAGAATCGACGTTTATTGAAAACCATTGCCGCAATTTATATCACCTCCATCTCATTTTGGATCCCAATCTTTGTCTTTTCGTTTTTCGATTCGCACAATTCAGAATTGGAGAAGATAAGTATCTTTTTTCTGACCGGTAATTTGATCGTCAATCCGGGTATTTATTGGATGCGGTCAAAGGAATTAAAAGCTGAGGTAAAAATATGTCTGTCTAAATTTATTCATCTGATACAAGTATGATGTGGCAACTCATTGTTGAAAAGGGATTGGTATATGGAAGCCCCGTTACATGACAAGAGGATGGTGAATATTTCAAAGAAACAGAACCAGAAGAAAAAAGAAAGTGAAGAATTATCCACATATTTGCGTTTATACCCAACTCATAGGAGAATATTCAGAAATAATGAACACAGACTCAACATCCAAATTCCAAGACCAAGTGTAAGGTAATGGGTGTTGCTCAGTATTTTCATCATCTTTATTCTAACTGGCATCTGCTACGCGCTTCTCTACCGCGGAATTGCACGCTCGCGATCAATGCGACGCGGTGTGGACGCAAACGAGCAGCGGTTGAGAGAGAATCGACGTTTGCTTAAAACCATTGCCGCAATTTATATCACCTCCATCTCATTTTGGATCCCAATCTTTGTCTCTTCGTTCTTCGATTCGCACAATTTAGAATTGGAGAAGATAAGTATCTTTTTCTGACCGGTAATTTGATCGTCAATCCGGGAATCTATTGGATGCGTTCGAAAGAATTAAAAGCTGAAGTGAACATTTTTCTATCTAAATTTATTTACCCGATACAAGTATGATGTTGCTGCTCATTATTTGAAAGGGGTTGGCATATTAAAGCCCGTTACATGACAAGAGGAGAGTGAATATTTCAAAGAAACAGAACCAGAAATAACACTAATGAATTAAAGATTCATCCACACATTTGCGTTTATACCCAACTCGCAGGAGAACATGAAGAAGATATGACCACAGACTTTAAATCAAATTAAAAGACCAACGGCCAACCGACTGAGTGACACAACTTCATCTTCACCGTTTATGATCTCATATCTATATCGTTGTACATGTGGTAATTTGGTATTTGAAATTCTGGAATATGACAGTATGATAGACATTGCCATGGTGATGAAATTAACTCTCATCACCACGTTGTTTTCATCACCAAGGATTTATCGTTTGACAGCGAATTCGTGTGAGTAAAGCATTATGGATTAAAACCACATCGAGTGATATCTATAATAATCAAACTGTCACATCATCTCAAAATACATGATTACAGAGTGGTTTATTTGGACTGGAAATAACTGTCACGCCAGAAAGTGTATCGGCACATTCCCATTCACCCGCTTAATGTTCAGAAGTCGCCAGTCTTCAAGTCTTTTACAAGGAGAACATGTGACAAATGGCGTCGTCTGGAAGGCCACTGGCCATGGTGGGTGATTAATGACAGTTTGTGCCACGACAAATCCTTTAATTCATCACCAGGATTACAGTTTACCCTCGCAAATGGTAGAATGATTTATTTCGCCTGAAGAATTAAATCTTTCAACTTTTAGATAAAGATGTGAAACCAATGAAATAACAGATTGGAGCCCAAGACAATACACCAGACTGGAAGAAGAGGCAGACAAAGCAGGAGGTGGATGGACGACCTCAAGGAACACGGCGGCGATGTCACGTGGAAAAGACTAACACGAGATAACAATAAGCTAGGCTAGATACACTCTTAAAATCATTTGCCCAACATGTAGGTTATTATGAGTCCGATCAACTTTGGGTAATTTTATGCCCCAATTTGGGTATTTTCTCCCCAACATTTGCCCAATTTTAGGAATTATGTACTACACATGTGGTAAAATTTTGTCATAATATACCCAATTTTCGTTTGCCCAAATCATGAGGGTTCGTATGTGTCCACTGGGTAATGAAATTACCCAACTTTTACCCAATATTTTTAAGAGTGTAGATAGATAAATGTCTGATTACTCAATTTGAACCTAGCTTTCAATCACCTGCCAAGTACAATAAATCGACTCATTGTACTCCAAGAGTACTCTTGTCACATACTCTAGAAAGATTCATTCTACTTGTAGCGGTTTGATCACGATCAGAATGGCATCGGCCACGGACATCTTGAACAATTCACATGTCACGCATGATCGCGATGCGGCCGCCATCAATTACTACGATTACTGGAGTGTTCCAATAGCTGCAGTCTCGATGGTTCCAAACACTTCCATCCTTCTACTCGTCGTTGGGTCTCCGAGATTGAGAAAACAGCACAACATCTTCACTTTCAACATGGCACTGATAGATATCGTCACAGCAGTTGTCGGCATACTGATCTATTTCGACCGGTCGAGTAATGGTGTAAGCATGGTAAGTAAACTCGTTCAAGTCCATTACTCCATTAGTATTGTGCTTCATCCATTTATGGAGATTTCGAGTTCAGTCGACGTGCCCCTCGTAACAGTCGACCTCGGTGGAAGACTGGAGTACGTTAACGAATATAATACACGTAACATGCTCGATCATTCAGCACAAGAACTGATACCAATCGTGCGTAAAGTCGTCCTTAAAGTTGTTCATACCTTGGTTAAACACCACCCTGAAGTACAAATCCGCACATCTCAGGCTTTTTTGTCACTCACTTCCAAAAGCAATTTCGATTTAAGCCGACTTATTACAGATGACTTCTGATGACATCACAATTTTTTTTATAGCAAATGACAGATCGCGCATACGAAACGATTGTGCTCGTCACATTAATATTTTAAGTCTGTCCAGTGAGATCGGTTATGGACTTGTAATTGTTTGTTACAACCAAACAGTTTAATAATAATAATAATAATAATTTACACTTATATAGCGCATAATACAAGGGTCTTCCATAACCCCACATAGTTTCACGAGTGCACTTACATATTCAAAAGCATGCATGGACAATACGAGTTTTCGTTTATACTCTGTAAGTCTTTAATCAAATGCTGAGTATGCTAGGCCATTTTCCCGAATTTTTCAATTCTCAATCTTCAATTTTCAAATTGTCAAATTCTCAAATTCTCAATTACTATTACAAATTCACCACCACCAATCAACCATCTTAATCATATATATTTCATTCCCAGAGACTGGGATTCTATCTATCAACTTGGCCAGCTTGCATAATTGCCTCAAGTCTGAACGTTCTGCTCGTCGCCGTCTACCGCTTCGTAACCGTTCACGTCGACCCCTTTGGAGTACGAAACCTCGTGACTACTCCACGATGCATATTCGCTTGTACGTTGGCCTGGACGTTTGGGTCACTATTCTTTGCATTCCAATCGACAAATTGCATTATCTGTACCTCGCTTTTTACCTTCATGGTGTTTATTATAACCGGGATATGCTACGCTGTCTTTTACCGCGCCGTAACTCGATCGCGGTCAGCGGGAGGCGAACAGCGGTTGAAAGAGGACCGACGTCTGCTCAAAACGTTTGCCGCCATTTATCTCACGTCGTTTGCGTTCTGGATGCCAACATTTGCTACTGGGTTTGTGAAGAATGTCCAGACATTGCAAAACATTTCAATCGTAACACTTTTGTCGAATTTGATCGCCAATCCCTTCATTCTCTTTTGGCGTTCAAATGGATTCAAGGCTGCTGTGAAAGATATTTGTGGCAGAGGGCGTGTGGGTCCTGTGGATGTTCATAGGATCGTCTGATACATACCAAACCATTAATCCACCTTTTGCTACATGCGATAATGGCAAACCCGTATCCCATTGAATAATGGGAGAATGAAACGATGGAAAATTAAATTGTGAAAACACTGAAAAGAACGAAATAAAATCTTAATTAGTTTCATTTACAAACAAGCCGTGATCATTTATGACGCCGTTACTTGCAAGAATACTGATACCACCCGATCTCAATAGCATAGGTCATTTCGTTGTAATGAGAAGTTTAAGCGCTGAAAATATTGACTGCGTCTGGAGTAATAGCGAAATGGCTATGGAATTAGATAAGACTTATACGATGATAATATTCATATTCATGGCAACTACTCCTATCATCATTCATCATTATCATCATCATCATCATTATCATCATCATCGCAATCAGAAGCGTCCAAAAATTGACATTGGTCATGTTGGTGCCATCCTGATTACGATATTCGGTGTCTGCTAAACCTACATTCGTAATACATGGCAATGAAATTATAATATACTAGAATACTATGAAAGTTAATTTGGGGGTCGAGGTTAATCTCAAACTTTGCATAATAAAAGTCATCCAATGTGGCTGGACTGACAAACAATTTATGATTTTGAACATTTGACAAATGATGGAAACCTAATATTCCGGAAACGAATTGATATCACCCTTATTGTATGTAATGACAACTTGTCAAATATGCGGCTTTCTTGTCAAGAGTTAATGATCGAAAGCGGTTTCCTGTAAATAAATTTCGAGGCCTGCCATCGATCTAATACAAATTTACTTTGGCAAATGAACGACACGAACGCTTTGTCTAAGTAGGTCTTAGGCAAGAAGCAGGCCTATATGCGGCCTAATTCCACTTGTGGATTTTAAACAAATCGTGGCCTATAAAGCGCAATTATAAGCTATCAGAAGTTATGGTTATCCAGTGAAATACAAAATTGCATTGCAAAGTTAGCTTTTCGTTATAGTGTTGGAATAGCGCTTTTCTGTCTCTCTCTGTGCAACAAATGCCCAAATACTCTGACCTCTTCCGTCAAATTGATGAAGCTGAGGACTAAAACAATTAAGGAATAGAAATGCGCCAATATCTAAACAATCTAATTTAATGTCAGCTACCCTGTCAGATGATTACAATGATATTATCAATGGTAGGGAAAAAGAATTTGTATGAGATTTGGGCAGCTCGTTTTTATCATCCAGCGACAATTAACCGTGACTTGTAATTCCCGTGAACTACAGATTAGCCTAATGTCAAGCTGCACTGTCGGATGATTTTATTTCTAATGTCAATTCTATGAAGCGCTCTGGAACCATACCTGTGTATTGAGCGCTATATAAGTATCCATATTGTATTTGTATTACATTTGACCAGTTTTTAGCATCAAGCGACGATCGAATTTGCCTTGTGATTGTCGTTTAATTACATCAAGGATATCGGAATAAAATCATCGCATCCGAATGAGAATTATCAAGGTAAAACAACGGCAAAATCTGCAGCTTTCCTTAGCAATTAAACCATGGAAGTGAATTTAACCATTCCTCGTCACATCAATGACTTCGACGGCGAGTCCTGTATCAACGCTCTGATCCACTCGGCAGAGAAGCATTACCTACGAGATGTTACCTTTCCAGTAACCACGAAAAACAATTTCACTGTGATTTGGGCAGTTCGTTTTTATGATACACTGGCAATACTGTGACTTGTAATTGTCGTGAACTACACCAAGGATATTGACATAAAACCATCACATCTGATGAAAATTATTAAGGTAACACAACGGTAAAATCAGCAGCTTTCCTTTCCAGTCAAATCATGGACTTCAATTTTACCATTCCTCGTCATCATGACTCCGACAGCGAGTCCTGCATCAACGCCCTGGTCCACTCGGCAGAAAAGCACTACCTGAGAATGTTTGCCTTTCCAGCAGCCGTGACATCTGTGGTACTAAACGGTTCTATCCTCATCCTCTTGGTCGGGGCCACGAGGATGAGAAAGCAGCATAATATCTTCACTTTCAACATGGCGCTGATTGACACATTCACAGCATTGGCGGGATTTCTCTTCACTGCGACTTGGCCGTGCGTAAGTACTGACCGTTTCTTCACGCAAAATGACAGTTTATTAATTTAAAGTGGAACGTGGAATTGGGGTGCCTTCAGAAAATGAACAGATGAGGTAAAATAAACTACACAAACTGAGACAAATTGAGCAAAATATGACAATCCTTTACGAGTTTTCACAACTTTAGCGCTGTCATCTGGCTTAGATGGGGATCCTTGAGTTGGCAACTTTTGCATAATCTGTATTGTACTTGCGACCGGACAACTTCCTGTTCACCTTGTATACAACATTCAAATAAAAATTGATCATGGAAAGTTCGGGATATATGATTTCTGTCCAAAATACATGCCGAGTTGATAAAGGAATGCTATATTCAAGCGGAAAAACACACAAAAAAAAATACATCACAGATTCTGTCTAAGTTACCAACTCGACTCTCGGAGCCCAAACAGAAGTTATCACGGTAACAAGCTATTTTGGGGTGATTTTTTAAAAGTCTTTTCGGTCTGTGACCTTTGGCATTTGACCCCCTGAACTCAAAATCTAATCAGTTAATCCTAACATTTATGAATTTTCAACGGATTTTACAATTTTGCTGTGAATGTTCACAGTTTGAATATCTCACTTTTGTCATTCACTTTAAGGACGATATTTACTACCTGTAAATATCGTCCTTAAAGTGAATGACAAAAGTTGGTTCCCTTGGTTCCCTTTGAATGATCAATAGTTTTCTTCCTTGAGTAGCAAAATGATAACCAAATCAGATATAATACAACACCAACCCTATCCTGTTCTTAAATTACATCGACTAATGTGTAATTAACGTTGCCATCATTCCGGTAGAAGATCAGTGCCTAAATGTTGTTTCACCTGTAAGACGCCAATGGGATGCAAATATTTGTTTCATAGAAACAAGTCAGTTCGGAATCAAGGTGGGATCAGCAAATTGGTATGAAGGTCCGAGAAAAAAAAGTAAATTCTTCAGACGGGCATTTTCCCTCTCTTCCTCTTTAAAAAAATGCAAACTTAAAATGTATGTAGTTGATCAACAAAAGCATAATTTACGTTTGGACAATTCACAGGTTCCTAGAAGCCTAATGACGACATGGAGCTCCTGTACTGTCACATCGAGTCTTAACATTCTCCTCGTGGCCATCTACCGCTTCGTGACCGTTCACATCGACCCTTTCGGAGTACGAAACCTCGTGAGCACTTCACGGTGCATCTGCGCCTGCGCACTGGTGTGGCCCATCGGTTCATTTCCTCATATCGGGCTCGTCGCGAAAGGATNGCAGACGAAGACCTGTTCTAAAATATCGGGAAATTTACACTTTTCTGAATTTATTTTAGAGCTTGATCCAGTCTGATTAGTAGTGGTATATGATACCTTTCTGATAGGTGTATATTATCCTCTAGGATTCATTCTTCTTTAAGGACGATAATTACAGGTATTGGTTCCCTTTGAATAATAATTAATATAGTTTTATTCATTAACCCGCAAAGTGATAACCAAAACAGACATACGATAACATCAATCCTATCCTGTTCTTAAATTGCATCGACTAATGTGTAATTATCGTTGCCATCATTCCGGTAGAAGTTCAGTGCCCGAATTTTGCAATTTCACCTGCAAGACGCCAATGGGATGCAAATCTTATGCCATCGATATAAGTCAGTTCGGAATCAAGGTTGGATCAGTTTATCGGTATGAACGTCCGAGTAGAAAAGTAAATTCTTCAGATGGGCATTTTCCCTCTCTCCCTCTTTTAAAAGATGCAAACTAAAAATTCACCGAATGTTTGGATAATTTGCAGGTTCCTAGAAGTTTAATGACAACATGGAGCTCTTGTACTGTCACATCGAGTCTTAACATTCTCCTCGTGGCCATCTACCGCTTCGTAACCGTTCACGTCGACCCCTTCGGAGTACGAAACCTCGTGACCACTCCGCGATGCATCTGCGCCTGCGCACTGGTGTGGCCCATCGGTTTATTTCCTCATATCGGACTTGTCGCGATGGGATTCCTGCAATGGGTCTTGACGTGCGTTCTGATTGTGTACCTCCTTACCGGGACGTGCTACGCGCTTCTTTACCGAAGCCTAACGCGGTCACGACCGGCCTAGCGCGCGGAGCTGCGGTTGAAAGAGAACCGTCATTTGCTGAAGACGTTCGCCGCCATATTCATCACATCGTTTTCTTTTTGGATTCCGATATTCGTTTTAGGGCTCATGGGTAATCATAATCCGACGACAGAAATAATAGCGGTTATTTCTTATGTCATGAATTTGGTTGTTAACCCTGTTATTTATGGTTTCCGATCGAATGAATTTAAGGCTACCATCAAAAGTGTATTTTACAAAACACGAGTTCACGCTATAAATGTCAACGGAATGACATAAATATTTTTTTCACCCATGCTTGGTATTTAGTATTGCTATATAATAGGCCTATACATGTTTAAAATTTGAATAAATACTTCTAGAGTGGGACACAAACCTTCCTTCTAAATAAGATTTAGTGCAATGCGTATATTATATAATAGATGCCAATGGAATACTAAATTATGCGATATCGATTAAAAACACTAAGAGGAGAACTTTGAGCAGAGACCCTTTTTTTCAATCTTTAATTTACGACCATTTTCACGAACTGAAGTTAGATGTAAGTTCCTCACGCATACATCAGAATGAAGAATCCTGGTTGTATTTTTGGAATAGATTGCTTCATTAAAGTTTGCAGAATATATGTCGAAATCGGACATAGCTAATATTGCGTTTATGCCGCGTGTGAATCGTGACCATTTTCTAAAAGCAATTCCATGGCCATAAGCCAATCCAAGCCTAAAAACAAACAAATGACACTTGCATAAAGCCTTGAAATCTACGCCAAATTAATGACTAAATTGGATAACCGTCACATGTCAAACTCAAATCCGAAATGGTACAGTTTAATATTTCTCGCTTTGTATTCAATCTGGGCTCTGCCGCTATTAAGTTTCGTCGTTTTGTGGATGTTTAAATATTGGAGTAGGGCGTTTTTGTAGCGTTCACTGTCTTCAGCACGGATAGTGATAGGGTTTATAAGGTTTGAGTTTCAAATGATATCATCCTGATCATGTATATATAACATCAATATTCTTCGTCAATTCTTTTCATTGACATTCAACGTCATGAGATCTGTGGTCAATATATAAATCGATCTTGATGTCATGTATAAATTCCACTATAAATCCGACCATCAACGGATGACTGTTGGCTTCTACAACTCAAAACACGGCTGTTGCACGGATGACGACGAGATTTTCGTTTTAAATAAAATCATATATGACATCAATATTCTTCGTCGATTCTTTTCATCGACATTCAACGTTATGAGATCTGTGGTCAATATATAAATCGATCTTGATGTCATGTATAAATTCCACTATAAATCCGACCATCAACGGATGATTGTTGGCTTACACAACCCGAAACAAGTCTGTTCCATGGATGACGACCAAAGTGTAAAAAACAGGATTATATGATGACATTCAAACTTCTACTTCCGAAAGAACGACGCGATATAAATTTAATAGTATAACAAAGAAAACACAACTTTTTCATGGGAACATGTTTCGAAGTGGCCGTTCCTCAAGTTCAGCTTAAAGAATACTGCTTCTCCGTGTTTGATGATTTCAATGATTATGCAAACGATACAAGCATATATTTTGCAAAAATTTCTCGGATAATCAAAAGCAAAATACACCTTTAATCGGACTCATGTCTACTTTTGTCCAAAGCTCCAAAAGGAATTCAAATTCAATGTTTTCACAATGGATTGCTCGACCGAAGAAACATCTTACACAAATTGCACCAGCAAACAGAGCTGGCATTATATCGAGATCATGGGTATTCCGCTGGTAACTACGTCGATGTTTCTCAACAGTGCCCTCATGCTACTTGTAGTTGGCTCTCCGAGATTGAGGAAGCAGCACAACATCTTTACTTTCAACATGGCGCTGATAGATGTGACGGCTGCACTGACGACGCTTCTTGATATCTTCGACAAGGACAAGGTGAGTGTGAGAGCACGAAGTGGTGTAATAATTATAATAATAATGATAATGATGATGATGATAATAATAATAATAATAATACTAATGCGATTTAATGATCCAAGGTAGCCGCTGCAGTTTTACAAACTGTTCTCCCAGCCGGCGCTGCAGTACCATAGAATTATTATTACCCCGGTTTATTGGATTCAGGCATGCGGGCATCTCCCGCTCCCCAGGGGAGTATTCCAGCAGGGTGCAGCAATTAAGGCACTCAAACAGTCTCCAATCACACACAGTTTGAATGAATTTCTTGCTAAATGAAATGAAACGCTATTTGTGGGCTTCGAACCGCTGACCATCTAGTTGAATGGCCAGTGTCAGGACCAACATACTATGGCGTTTTCCCAGGTATAAAAAAAGTTTTGTCAATTTCAAGTGGTGCTGTCCGATAAACGAAATGTCCCTATAAAAATATCTCCAACAATCTGACCACATAGGATATATGTTTTACCAATATCCATCCGATCTAGATTGTTTTACGAGATGAATGAGAATGTAGTTTTCAAATAAAAATATGCCGACGACCCTTTATCTATGGTATTCCACAAACACGAGTTTATGTTTCTTGGAAAGTGAAAGGGTTGTACGTTACATTGTTATTTTATTTCTGGGATAATTATTCATTTACATTTATTTCCAGCTAGGATTACTGCCTTCTCAATGTGGAGCACATGCACGGTTGCAACGAGTCTGAACGTTCTACTCGTGGCCATATACCGTTACGTAACCGTTCACATCGACCCTTTCGGAGTCAAGAACCTCGTGACCACTCCGCGATGCATCTTCGCATGTCTTCTCATCTGGCTCATCGGATCTTTCCCTTTACTCATGTTATTCTACGAGGTAATCGGAGGTTGGATATCGGTTTGTATTCTCGCAACGTTCACCCTTTCCGAGGTATGCTACATGTTGCTTTACCTCGGTTTAACGCGGTCAAAATCAGGCGCGGGGGAGCAGCGACTGAGAGAAAATCGCCGTTTGTTGAAAACGTTTGCCGCCATTTATGGAACGTCCTTCTCGCTCTGGATCCCGATGTGCGTTACGGGGCTCGTGCACGTGAGGACTAGTGCGACGTTGAGGTACTTTGGAATATTTGCGTATAATCTGAATGTGATTGCCAATCCACTGATTTACTGGGTGATGTCGAATGAATTGAAGACGGTAATCAGAAGCTGCTTTAATCGTTTATTCAGACATCGTGTTGTGGCAGTCACTACAGGTGACTAGGCGGAGGAAAGTGTGTATTTAAGACATTGACTACTGAAACAAGATAGATCCTGTAAAAATTCTAAGGAAATTACAAATTCAGTACGCAACAACCGACCATGTAAGCCAGCGTTACCCAGATTTACATATATTACAGGCATTTCTTTGGTATTTTTTCATCGTCACTAAACTGACATTGATACACCTGACGATAATTATCATCCCTTTGCATTTTGTTTCGAAATATTAGAATGACCAATAGTTTTGGATGAATTGAAATTTTCGAATGTTCATTATAAGTTGTAAGGGTCGGAAGGGTCTTTTAATCATTTAGACAGTAGATATGATATATCCACCGGCTGATATATAAATGACTACCATACTTGCAGATTAGTAAATGCCGTATAAATATATAAACAATCTCTTGAAGGATGTGAAGGTTTCACCGAAAATCTGATCGTAAATTTTGATATAGATTGGCTACAATGCACCACTTTGTTTCATCCGTTTCCTTTCGTCTGTTTAGTCAATACATGAACAAATGTGTCAATAATCTTCGACATTCTTGTCATGTATCTATTACTACTTAAACCTACTTTAAGATTTCAAAGCATTTAGAAAAACATAATGCAAAGTCACATTGACACCACGATATTATACTACTGCAACCTGTCTTGTTCGCAATATGTATGTCTTCAAGCCCCGCACACCTATGAAAATTGCGGCGTACGAGGGCTGATGAATTGGAAAAATGCGGCAACTTGTACGCGCAGCGCAACGGCGAGTCTGTACGAGTTGTCTTCTCGTTCTAGAGAAGACACTTCAAGTACATGTCTCGAGGAGCAAATGACGTCAGCAGATCATCCAGTTTGTTGATACTTCCTATTCAAACGTGAGATCTATTGATTCACGAATATTTATATATTGTCTTAGTTGAAAACAGCACTGAAAATAATTGGAGAAAGTTGGAAGATAAACCTAAACAGGGGGCAAGTAAATAAGTTGAAAGGGTGTAAACATAATATTAAGTGGGGGCAAAATGCCCTTTTCAAGTATGGCAATACAACTATACAAAATAATTAGATGCTATTAATCTTAATCTATTTGGCAAGTGGGAAAAGGAAGTTTCGGTTGACAAAGAAAAAAGGGCATTTTTGACCGAGATAAAGGGGCATTTTGACCCCAAAAAGGGCACATTTTTTCATGCTAGAATTTTTTTTTTTTTTTTTTGGGGGGGGGGGCAAGTGCCCCCCTGCGCCCCCCCCCCCTGGTTCCACCGCCCTTGAAAACACCCACTAACCAACAACAGGGGACATTATAAATTAATATTTAATCAAAGATTGTATTCAGAACATCAGATTATACAATTTGTTAATGAATGACCTGTTTGCTCAAATGTGATAGCCCTTACTGAAAACGATTAATCAATGCCCGGAGATATAAAGAGTGAGGCGAAAAATATTCGATTCTTCCATCTGTCATTTTCTCGCATTTCATGTTCATCGTGGAATTATAGTATGTAAAACTGGTATTACCATCTTAAAGTATCTTGGTTAGGCGGATTTGGCCAACATTACGTCAAATGGAGTGCACGTTATAACATAAAAATGGCCCATACTTTGGATCACAGATCAGCCTTACGTGTGAATGCCAAAAGACTAAACGACCCAAAGACGAGGAAAATATTAAAATGTTTATTTTTTAAAATAATAGAATAAGCAAATAACTAAATAGCTGAAAATCGGATGGTAAGCTCTTCAATTTATGTTCAGCTTGCCACGACCTTTCGCGATGCCTTCAAAAAAAAAGGAAAACGACTCAAACGAAGCGAAAAAGCAGGACAGTAGTAATTGTTTGTACCTTCCTACCTTTTTTTAGGGTGGGGGGGTTGAACTACCTCAGTAATACGTTTTGTGGACCATTTCGGGACCCAGCAATGTCCTTCAGCACCCATCTCAACACTGATACTCGCATGCGGATAAGTGAGCACTTCGTGAACTGCATCAATCATCTTCTGGTCGAAAAGAAGTTTCTCAGGACTTCAGGGATACTGGATTCATTGCACATGACATAAACAATTTTACCATCATTGAAATCAGTGAAATCAGCGAAATCAGTAACATTCATGATGCCGACAGATCTAACCCCATTTAATAGTTACAATTTCGCAATGATTGCTACGATTCTATGAATTCGTCTTCTAGTCTAAAATATTAAAGTTCCCAAGGACATCAGGGATACTAGATTCATTGCAAAAGACATAAACAATTTTACCATAATTGAAATCAGCGAAATCAGTAACATTCACGATGCCGACTGAGCAAACCGCATTTAATAGTTACAACTTAGCAATGATTACTGCGATTCTATGGATCCCCGGGTTCGTGATATCAATGGCACTCAGCGTATTTATCCTCATCTTTCTTGCTGGGACAGCGAGGTTGAGAAAGCAGCATCATATCATCACTTTCAACATGGCGCTGATTGACATTGCTAATGCAGTGACTGCGATTATTATCATCAGCGGAAGAAGAGACGGGAGTAATGTGAATGTAAGTGAAATGATCGAAGTGAAATCAATGCTGAGCATGTCATATTGATGGTGGCATTATTTTAAGCAAGGAACATCTTTTTGGGAGCCCAAAATCATTTTGTTATACTATTTTTCAATATGATGTGCTTTCAATAATATATAATTAAATACACTAACTGTTTTGAATTAAATATATTCATGAATTGGGATGGGATGAATGTACCGAGAATGCTTATGTAGCTTGAGTTGATGATTGTCGTGCTTTGGGAATTATCGGGCACTTTGATTTCAGAAAGATAATAGAGATTTGACAATTGTTTGCATCGAACAATTAATTATAGATGAAAATTTATAATTGTCACAGACATCCTCCTTTTTAACATCATATTTGAAATAAACTATGAATAATGGGTTCCAATTGTCACAGACAGGCCAACCTGTACAACACAAGAGGTGGTTAAACCGGTACTTCTGACTCCATCGTAGAACATTCATAAGATTTTTAAAAAATTCATCCTGTTTGTTTTCGATGTTTATTACAGGTCATGTTTTTCGCGGTGATGTGGTCGTGTTGCACAGTTGGGGCAACCCTAAACATCCTGCTTGTGGCCGTCTACCGCTACGCAACTGTCCACATTGACCCTTTCGGCGTCAAGAACATCGTGACGACGCCAGGATGCATCTTCGCTTGTCTTCTTGTCCGGTTATTGGCCTCGTTCCCCTACTTGCTCCTGGCTAAATGTGAAACAGAATGTGGATATCGGTAGCTGTCTCGCTAGCGTATGCCATCGCAGGAATCTGCTACGCTCTTCTCTACCGCGGTTTGACGCGCTCGCGAACACCAGGCGATTCTGGCCAAACCGAGCAACGGATGAAAGAAAATCGGCGCTTGCTGATTACGTTTGCTGCCATATTGTCTACTTCTTTTGCTTTGGGAGCGCCGATGCTTGTGTACGGGTTCCTTAAACCTCCACATGAGCTGTTGTTTGAGTTTGGCGTTACTGCATACGGGATTAATAATTAACCCGGTTATATATCTTGTGAGATCTAAAGAATTCAAAGGTACAGTCAAGCATGTCATGCGGAGAATTCGCGTTGCCCCTCTTGAAGATGATTATTATACATAATCTTGATTTAAATACAGAAGACAAGCTGACAGTGAAAAACATTATGATGCATCAAAAATTTAGGAACAACCCTTCTCGTTTAGACACGCTTAAGCACACAGTCAGGAAAGGGAAATTTCATGTTTTATATTGCGCTGAGTAAGAGGCGATAAATGATTGCCTCGTAATTTTATGAGTCTTTATTTCTAATTCGTTTTAATTAATATGATATTCACAACTACACTTTTAAGCAGGGATTCCGCAAATGTTCACTACATATACCTAGGCATAACATTCGAGTACCACTGAGATATGGCTCCGTTTAACAATACCCAATCATCATGTAATATAAAAACAAACATTTTTCTCATCCATTCAAACGGTCTAGAAGAAAACCAAACTTACGTTTTTATGAACAAAGTTAGGAAGCGGTTTTCCAAAAACCGGTTCACGTCAAGTGCTTTCCATCTGAAAACATACAATTCAGCTTAGTGCGTATCATAGATCAATGATCATAGGCCTGGCCATCGCCTTCCGTCCACCAATTTCGAAAACAAGCTTTTCACAATCCTTTGCTGTTCGACATAGCTGATATGCGAGCTTTGCTTGTTCAACGAATTTTTATATGAAAACTTACAGTCCGTTTCCCGTGTGCTACCGTTACGTCCGTTTAACTAAATAATGATGATGATAATAATAATAATAATAATACACAACATTTATATAGCGCTTAATACGAAGTGTTTCTAAGCGCTATGTGCATTATTACCCGGCTATAGCATGGCTACCATTCGGCGCTCACTGCATTCAAGGAATTTTTATCCTACCGGTACCCATTCACTCACCTGGGTTGAGTGCAGCACAATGTGGATAAATTTCTTGCTGAAGGAAATTGACGCCATGGGTAGGATTCGAACCTACGACCCTCGTGTTGAAAGGCGAGAGTCAGAACCACTACACCACGACACTTCCACACATACATAAGGCGAGGCAATCTAAACCAGTTTAGACAAACCGGTAACGATCACTTCCATGACCGTGACTGGCTTTACCGTTAACGTTCATCTGGATTTTCTTTTTTAAACTGGTTTCCATCAAATGATTTAATGATCTACGGTAGATGTGGACATGGTCGTACATGCAGTGTCAAAAAGACGATGCAAATTGAACTTTTTCCTTTTCTTCGGAGCTTGGCTTTCGATATGTTTTGTTCTTAAAAAAAATTTCTACGTGCTTAGGAACCTCAAATCTTAAGAATCTAAACATTTTCCGAAGTTGCCGTTTAAAGGCACAGTCACACCAAACACGGCACGGCATTTACGCGATGTCTACTCTGTGATTGGTACGTTATTGAAAATCCTTTGCGCGGAGTACCAATAGCAACCAAGGTGTAATGCATAATTGCCGTGTGGTGTGCAAGGGCCTTTAGGCATTTTAGAAAATTTTGGGAATTTTTCCAAAGGATTAAAGACAAGTATGCGGCCCTACATGGACCCCTTCCTCTAATAGTGTATGGTTTTCTTATAGCATTCTATTCAATTCAATTCACATTCATTTGGCAAAACTTAGATACAAAATCACAAAGTTGAAAGCAATATTACAATGTAAAAAAAAGGTATGCCGGGACTGCGTCAAAAGTTTAAAACTCCTGGATTAGCAACCTCTTAAGAAAATTAAAAAAAACCCATGTTTTAAACTATTTCCGTAAAATAAAGTGGGTCATGGGACAATATAGATTCGTACACCGTGTATTGAAATTTGCAGACACAACAATCACAAGCTGGTTCTGATATGAATAGCATTACAAAGGAACATTGAATTGGCTTTCGACTTAATTTTGCGGAAATAGTTTATATTGTGTTAGAGTTACAAAATGATAATAATAAAACATTAAATTTACCAAAAAAAGAGAGAAATATTATTTCATAACTCACCGCAAAATGCCACTTCCTCGTCCTGGCCAAGCTCGCAATCAAAGATGCCATTACAGGTCAGGTTCAGCGGGATGCACAGGGCAGGCGCGCACTCGAACTCCGTCTTGGAATCGCATTGGTTGATATTCACAGACCAGACGATCTGGAGAAGACCTGGTGGTAAAATGCATGGTAAAAAGCATGTTTAAGTAATATAATAATAATAATATATGCAATTTATATAGCGCACGTATCCACTCTCATTGCTGAGTGCTCAAGGCGCTTTGTATTTATTACCCTGGCTTCGATTTGGAAAATAAGTAGTCATAAATTGTCCGTGTTTTCACAACATGATATGAACTATTTTCGAAAAATAAAGTCGTTCCAAGGACAATACATCCTTACGCGTACGCTGTGAATTGAACTGTGCGGACACAACAATCAGAAGCCGGTTCCAATTTGAATAGAATTACAAAGGAAATTTTACGGAAATACTTCATATCGTGATTCACGAAGAGTTGGTAGCCGAAGGATTTTTGTCACATGAAGACAAAGAAATCCCACAATGGCAACAGTTCAGGGCCCCGTAACATAAAGGTTTGCGATCAATTGCAAACTTCAGTACATGATTTGCTATAGACTTGCAATTGATATCAATCGCTATCAGATTAGCAATTAATCGCAAACCTTTATGTTACGGGGCCCAGAATGCATTTTATTGAAATGTGTTTAAATTATATAGAAGAACACGTTGCAATGAAATTGTAACTTTAGTGATGATTTTGTGCAAATTGACTCTTTCTATGCCGTCACTTCTTCAAAAGACTTTCACCTTGTTCTGTAACTAGTTATGTCTTATTTTCATTGTATACACTGATCTTGTCAGTATCTACTGCTGGTCAGTTGTACATACTAATAAATAAATAAATTCTTATCATTTTAGTGTGAAGACATTGAGCGCGAGCAATGTTATTGATATAATTTTTATATCAAAATTTGATGAGTTGTGTTGTGTTTAGTGCAAACTCCAAATTGATCTTCTCAAATGATTTTATTAGTGCCAAGAAATCGAGAAGGGAACTACCAATGCCATCGTGACAGGAATTTTTGTTGCATTTTGTATTTTATGACAATATCATTTTTTTCTTCCCGAGTTGTAGAAAGCAAAAAATGACTTATGATTTGGGGCTAATGAGAAATGTGCAAAAGTTTGAAATTGTCGAAAGATTTTGTTTGTTTTTGTAATGATTGATTGACTTTAATGTGCATTCCTCATTGATATGAACCGAAAACACAAAGAAATTATACAACACAAATAGATGTATTTATTTTATTTTATTTATTTATTTTCCACACATGGGCTGAGGGAAAAGCATTTATTAAAAACTCTCTGCAATTGATTTGGGATGATTTAACTCATCATGCTGTTATTTTCTATAATATTTTGCTGCTCTCTGCATCCACTTTCTAAGTTTTTATTATTTTTTTTATTTAAGTAGTAAACATCCACAATTTTTAGCGTTTCAGAAACTAAAATTGCAGCACGCTATGTCGTCAAAGTGTGTACTTATCAAATATTAACAAAGAAAGCTCAAGGGCGCCCTGTCACCCAATGTTATCGTCATCATCGATTAGACATAACAGTTGAATGCTTGCTGACAACCACAAACTGACGACAATTACTCAAAAAGACAGAAATAAATTTAAAACGACCATTTGAGGGTTTTTTTTTTTAGATCAAAGCTCACCACAAATAATTTTGTGAAAAAATGAAAAAAAAATCAAACCCGATTGAAAAGAAGAAAATATCCCAACCGATTTTAAACACTTTAAACAGAAATTGCATCAAAAATAGAAATATACTTTCCAAATAAGAGCTCTTACATCTTCCAAAATGATTTCTTATGTAAAAAAAATGGCATGAATTCTGTATTTTCTTTTATTAAAGGGGTCGAAATAGAAATTGAACATTTGTCATCTATTTTTAGCACTTAAGAAAGTAATGATCCAGCACATTATAATCGTCAAAGTTCGTAATTCTTCATGAAAAACATGACCGGCGAAAGTTCGAGGGCGCTCTGTCACCCAAGGTGATTATCACCATCGATTCGACATGTTATAGTTGTATGTTTGCTAACAATCACAACCTTAAGAACGACATAAAAGAAATTGAAACGACCTTGTGAGGTGTTTTTATTGAAATTAAAGCTTACCAAAAATAGTTTTTTGAAATGGACAATTTCCCAACTGATTATAGTCATTTCAAATAAAAAAAATTGTATCAAAGGAATATAGATTTTTTCAAATAGATACTTCTGCATCGTCCCAAATGAATTTTTACATGAAAAATGGCATGAACTCTGACATTTGTTTATTTATTTGTTATTTAACTGGTGAAAAGAGAAAAAGAAGATTGGGCTCTTATTTTTAGCATTTCAGAAAATAATAACTAACAGCATTTCCTATTCTCAAACTTTGTAATTATTCAATAAAAGCATGAACGGTGAAAGTACGAGGGCGCTGTGTCACCTAATGCCATTCCCGTCATCGATTCAATGTGCAACAGTTGTAATGTTTACCGACGAAAAAAACCTCTACACGGCAACCATTAATCACAAAGGCGAAATGAAATTTGACGCGACCGTAGCCAGAGGGCGCGATTCCTCTTTGAAAGTGCACCGAATGTGATACAGACGACGAATAATAGACGCGGAAAACGATGAATAATGGACATGAGATTCTGCCGAGTAACATGATGTAAAACGGGTCAAAATAGGAGGTATTAGCAGATTGTTTGAGGTCGGTATGGAATTTCATTGCTGACAATGAAACGGGGGCGTGTGAAGATTTCAAAAGCGAAATAAAATGTAACCTTTTGAATAGCTGGATACGGGTAGTTTTTTGAAACTCGACGGAACCATGTAATACAGACCTTCATATTTCATATCAGCAACATACCGACGTCAGCAACAACAACAATAAATCTGCAAAACAAAAGAAATCACTAAAATAGTAACTTTACAACATTTTGACCTTTAGAATTAGTGTTCCGTTGAATTATTCCGTTTCTATATTATTAAAACTATCGGCATTTGTAAAAATTGATGTTGACGAAAATATTGTTTGTAATAAATGTTGAAATACGCATTTAAAACATACTAATACTTGATCTATGTTCATAAACAGACAAACATTTGTAATTTTTAAGTAAAGTTATTTTTTTAATCATATGAATTTATATTCGGTATTCCTGTTCTTGTTATTGGTGAGGAAGTGCGTAAGTAATTTATGCAATGACAAAATGTTTTATATGTGTGTGTCCGTGTGTGTGTGTGTGTGTGTGTGTGCGTGTGTGTGCGTGTGTGTGTGTGTGGTTGGGTGCTCCCTTTCATTCTGAGAATCGACGTTGTGCCCATGAACGATCTGATTAAATACTGAATCAATGATGAGTACAAACATGACACAATCTATTCCCGAAAAATTAAGTCGAACGACAATTCAATGCTCATGTGTAATGTTATTGAAATCGGAACCGGCTTGTGATTGGAAAGTTTATACAGATCAATACATGACGTAAAGATCTATTGTCCCATGATACACTTTATTTTTACGGAAATAGATTATATCGTGCTTACATGATAGTGCACATGCATGTGTTTATATGTTTATGGCTTCCTAAATGTTACGGCTTCAACTTTTCCTGCTAGTAGAATGAGGTGCACGATGAACAAGATGGACAAGATTGATGCAATAGATATATCCATCTAATGACAGGCATGCCTATTGTTCATTCCGCTGACGTTGATGAAAAAAAAATCCTGAAAACTAACATGACCTTGGTTGAACATGACTATTGTTTACTGAATGCTACACTTCTCAGAATAAACAATCGATCATACATACGTAAATAATTCATCGTTTCCTTGAATAGGAACACATCAACTTGCATTAAAACAAAACATTCATCGTGTTAAGTAAATGCGTCAGCTGTCATTAACACTGCTTTAAAATAAGCACACCTCAACGGTGTTACATAGTGATGCTAACATTTCCATGAAAATGTATGCCCTTTGTATTATCATCATCAGGAGGCATTTAAGAAAGATCGAAATCTGGTTTTCCTTTTCATTTGATAAAGTGTAATCTATGTTTTTGCCTGACATAACTCATTTCGCAATTCAAGCGGTCTTGGATTAGCTGGCTGTATGTCGATAAAAAAAAAGGGGGGGGGGGGGGGACAAAAAGTAACGGATGCTGATCTGTGAGCGTGGGTTCATAATGATAGGTCGAATCGAGTGAAATTTTGAACTCTATTATCGTATAGACTATTCGTAATTACACCCTCGTAGGAAAGGCATAATTCCGCCAAGAGTTTCAGAAACAGCAACACCATTCCAATAATCATATCGATTTTATGGAACGAGCCTGATTACTTCTCATTGAGAATGCAGTAAAGCTACAAGTGTAGTAGTTCATGTCGATGATGAAATTCACCTTGAAAATGATGGACATACAAATTTCGAATCATTCGCTCAAATTCACATGAATTATGCATCTATATTGCAATATTTGCCATCACGATGCATTTTGAGAGAAATTGAAGGTTCAGTATTGTGATGCACTAGTTAGTCCTGGAAGTAATGATACTTAGAAACCTGCCATTGAATAGAAAATACGCTATTATATGGAAAATGCAGACCAATTAATTTCCCGTTATTTGATCCTTTTTATTATTTGTCTGCATTTGATCTTGGAAGATAGAACTTGTTTGAGAATCTGTAGGCAGGCTTGCATCAAATTAGGTCAAAAATTCGTAATTGCCTAATTTTGAATAAAGTTTGGTCAATACAATTCTGAATCTTAAAAAAATGTAAAAATGAAGATATACAATTGATTTCAATACGCATCCACTAAGCTCCGTGATTTTGTGAACATAGAAGAGATATGTCAGTAGAGACAAAAATGTGTTAGCATCCTATTTTTTAAAGGCAGTCGGGAGTTGTTTGCTTGATCATATTTTTTTTCCTTCATTTAGAAAAAAAATAGTCAATAGTACTATAGGTGTAAGGATTTTTCTGTCGCCTTTCTGTAAGTTACTTCTTGTTTAAAAATAGTTATCAGGGTGGAGGTGTTTTCGTGTATGATGTGTGTGTGTATGTGCGTTCGTGTGTGATAGAGGGGGTGTGTTTTATGTATATGATATGATGTGTGTTTGATAGAAAGATAATTAAGTTAATACCATGGTCAAAACAGTGTAATCATGAAATAAACCACTGACCAAATAATATCAAGGCTATCTAATGCAGATATGAAAACATTCGTATGGTTTTGTTTCAGTCAGGGGGTAATTTAGATATGTATGTGTCTTTATTTGATAATTTATCATAAATACACCGCGAATAGTTCATTGAACGTACAACTGGTAGAAAATATAACATAATTCATACTCAAAATGGGTGTAATATTTTGGAGTCTGTATTAAGTTACAAGGTGATTGATAAGATATGTTCCTTTTTTTTTTATATTTTATCCGCAAAAATTGTAATACTTTTGTGAATCAGATTGCTTAAAAGTACATAAATTATCAACCATCAATCAAAAATAAATTATTCAATAATACGACATAATAAATTTCCATAACTCTACCGCCAATTCAATGCTCCTTCTTTATGCTATTGGAATCAGGACCGGCTTGTGATTGTTGAATCCGCACAATGCAATACACGACGTACGGATCTATTGCCCATATAACACATTTAATTCTTCGAAATTGTTTACCGTATGAAACTGTTTTAATTTAATTGAAACGGTGCATTAACTAAAATGCAGTAGCCTTAATGCGTTGAAATGTAATCTTAGTATTGGTTCCTTTAATGAACGACAGCTCATCAATCATTTCTCTATGTTAATCAAAGTTTTATGACGAGGTCATGTAAGGAGCTTGAGTAAACATTGGGAGTGATTAGGGTAAGCGAAACCGTAAAGGATGGCGAGCCCGCTAGTACCCCGTCTATTCCTTACAGAGCCCACCCGTCTCAGAGGCAGTCAGCCGCAGTCAGCGTATATTTTACTCAGGTATCGCATAGTTTTCTCGAGTTGATAACCTGTTCTGCTCTTTAATGAAAATATTTTAGCATTTATTTCTTCTATCCAATAATTTATTTCATCCATCCATAATTTTAGAATGACTTTTAGATTATTTTTATGTTCAAAAATTGAATTTATTTGTTATATTATGTAACGGAAAATACTGCCTGACTAGATAATTGTGCATAAATCTAATCTCAGAAAAATTGGCACAGAACGCACTTATAGATGTATGCTCATTTACGATGGCTGTTTCCCCTTTTTCTCATTTTTCGGGGTATGTATATTATTCCTTTTTAAAGCAAAGAATGAAAATGGATTACATAAAATGTACATTTTTGCAAAACAGAAAGTTCTAATAAAATACGCCGACCCTTCCTTAACCTCAACACTCCTCCTCCTTCCTCCTCATTCTCCTCCTCATTCTCCTCCTCCTCCTCCTCCTCCTCCCACTTCCCAACCACCCCTTGAATTGGATCTGCTACCATGATTAAAGTCAATCGAATTGTTTAAACCTTGCCTCACCGAAGAGCTTTTAACCATTCCGTATTTACTCTTGATATAATCATCCCAAAAATTCCAATCCTCATCTTTTCTATCTTCCATCCATTCTCTCCTCTGTCTCCATCACCCTCTCCCCTGATCACGAATAAATTGATTACCAGTAATCAAACGATTAATGTCTCGATGCACGGCATATAGCTTTTAATCATATCATTTGTTTTAGAGATTAAGACCAAGATCCTTTGTTTGCCCAACGCGGATCACATCTCCCGACTCTGTCAAAACCAAACCCCTCCAATATTTATATTTGGAAGAATCGACGACAGAAAAGACTACTAACAGGGCCACTTTCACATTTGCGTTACAAGCCAACGTATGCACAAGATGAATTAAATCTTTTTCGCAACCCTATACCCTCAGAAATAAGAAGGTTAACCGATCGGCCGAAACTGAATTCGCTCGGACTTCGCACGACATGCGTACGTACGTGTTAAGCCAGGCTGACACTAACTGCATGCCTTTTGGCTACGATTTTGTCGCGGCAAGTCGTGCCATTTCGGGGCACGAACTAGGAGGCTTCCGCGCTGTTCACGACAAGTTTATACACAGTTCACGATAAGTTTGCGACCAGTTTACGAATAGTTCACGAATGTATGCCCATCGATGTCCACATTGACACGAACTGCCACGACGAGTTTACGCATAGTTTGCGCATAGTTTACGCACTTCCCGCATTGGCAAGACGAGTTTATGCGATGCGGACGGTGTCGTAAGACACCAGGGAGGTGTTTCATCAAGATTTGTCGCAGAGACAATTAGCCAGCGCTGACTAATTCCTTGATTGTGATTAGATGAAAAGCACTATCGCTGACAGTTGCTATGGGAACTGTCCAAAATGACTCCTTGTCGCTGCGACAAATCTTGATGAAACACCCCCCTGATATGGATGACTGCCTTTTTTCTGACAGTTCGTGGCATCGTGCACACTGCCACCCAATTGCAAGCATCCTCCCGCATCGTTCCGATGAGTTTACGATCAATTTGCGCATAGTTCACGACCCGGTTTTTGACCACGACAAAATTTTGATCATTCTCGGCCCGAAATGGCACGCTGTCACGACGAGTTGACGCACACTTCACTCCAGTTTAAGACTATTTCACACTGCCACGAGTCGAGTCGTGTCAATGCGTGCCACAAAATCATGTAAGTGTCAGTCTGTCGTAACTGTCAGTTCGGCGTCTATCATATGGGTATTTTTGCGCATTTTTTTCTATATTTTAAACCATTGGCAACTGGAGATTCTGGACAAAACTCACTCGTACGAGTGGAATATTGCTGCCTGTCTTACATTCTTATGGACGTTATGAAATAATTCAGAACATTTTTAGAGTAATTATAATTGTTTCGTTTTGAATCTGCCGAATAAATAATTATATAATAAAATACATAATATATGGTATAAGAAATAATAAGTTTCTTGGTAGGATTGTTATTCAAATACCAAAATGTATCATTCATCCCCCTACGATAATGGTTACCATGGTTACTAAGGTGCGTTGAAAATGACGGGCAGTTATTGGGATAAACTTACAACAAATTAATTGTTAACCAACGTGGGCTAATTGTCAACCAAACCAGCTGTTGGGTGATTTGAAAATGGATTAACTGTGGAGCATAAATGTTTGCCTTACATAACAATAAAAACATCGCCCGAAAGTTGGTCGGGTTGACTTCTTGCCCAACGCTTTTTGCAGCGTACCATACCTACTGTACAGTCTGTTTCATGTCATATCGACGTTACGAGAGGTGCATTCAGTCGTAATAAAAATATAATTGTATATACATATATACGTGACAGTGATTTGTCTGCGGTCTTCTGTTGTCATATTAACCAGCCAAGGAATAAGCCTGTTTCAATTTTGGCTGCGGATTTATCTGTATAATGTTTTCAAGACAAGTTCTTTTTTTAATCAATCGTCATGTTTCAAATTGTTCATGTCTCTCAGTATTGAGAACTCCAAAACTTTAGTTGAAAGAGATAAAAACTTGGATAAAAAAGTGAATGTTAATTTTATGCATAGTTTACAACAAAGATTGCCCTTGAATCCGACAATTAACAGAAGCAGGAGCGGGTAGGCAGGGGATGAGGATATATTGACATTTTCAGACAAGTAAAAGAAAAGCTTGTACATTACATTCAGTCGATGAGTTAATAAGCAAGAAAAAAGTCCTCAATGAACAATAGAGATATGGCGGCCCTTTGGTTTGTCGAGTTGGCATCGCCAGTTAGGGGGTGGTCCCCTCAAATCCACCTATGAGAGGCTTGTCTCACATAGCAACAGATCTCTGTTAATGATATATCATATATATTGCACGAAATCATTTATGCTGACAAAAAAAGCTATGTAACTGGATCATTGGATCATTAAAAAAATGGCCTACATTCAATGAGCAGACGAATAAATATTAAAGAAATTATGAGTTACGTTTGTATTGATATCACGTGATATAGAGGTGATGATGATGTATGATAGAATGGTATTCTGTGATGGTTTTCATAACCTTTCACAGTGGTATGGTACCCGTCAAAACAAAGGGGATGTTGGTATATCTGAGTACACAAACTTTCATCGTGATGAGGTAAAGACATCCGAATGAGATGTTTATAACGGTTTACTTCGAATTAAGTGAGTTGGTAATGTCATCATGTTCCAATTTGGGGGTTGCAGAGCTCTTCATCGGCAGGTCTCGCTGCCCGCCCCCGCCCCCCCCCCCTCCCTCCAAAAATATTATATGGGGATATAAAGAGAGGGAGCTGGGCGGGCAATGAAACATCCGAACGCGTCCATACATTGAAAACGTATAGATGTACAGAATAACCTAATCCTGCATGGCGAAATAAAGTAAATTGTAAAATTGTAAAGTATCTGTAAACATACAAATATCTGTTTCGTCAAATCAGAACTCCTTTTTATCATCTTCATTTTTTGAGAAGTTGTGCTCGGCTTTTTAAAGATTGGTTTAAAATAATGGTTTGAAATAAAAAACCTCTTTGAGATTGGTTAAATCCATATGCACAGAAAGGTGCACTTGAACGTTATGCCAACCAATAAATAACTAATTGTAAAATCATTTTGCAAGAAAATGTGTAATGACAGAGTAATGAGCAAATAAAGGTTTAGAATCGGGTTGTATCGTGACTTAAATTGATATTACACCGGTCATATGTGTTGGGTAATTTTAAAGCAATATTTTTTATGAAACTATACGAGTGTACATTGCCAAAAAATATCTTTATTCGTACAAACCAAGTGGGTATCTTACCTAATCCAAGAAGTAGAAGAACGAAATTCTGGTTTCCCATTTTGATGTAATCTGGACGTTAATCACGAGCTGCCCTCAACAGTGATGACTTTCGAATAGACATCTAACGTTAGAATTGGGAATTGTTGGTTGCTCCTTCCTTTCACTCAAGTCCTGCATGGAAATAAAAGAATATATAAAAGGATTAGTATCATTATTTCGAATATAATATACATACATTGTTGTTTGATAGGATCAACCAAAGGTTGTAAAGCTAATGTTGACGGAAAATGAAGCACTAGCACATGGTAAACATTATAATTGAAAGGCTGATTCACATCTTTGCCTTTTAAGCCTGTATGGGCCTAACATTTTTGAAAATTAAAACAAAAACCGCTCCCTGGGCGCACGAATACGCTGGTCGGACGATGGGAGTGAGACGGCCTTTATAACAAACTACCTTGGTTATGAAATAATCTAATGATTCTTTATGTTCAACTTTAGAACAGTGGCTTGCACTTGAAGATATTGAGAAACAATAAAAAAAAAAAAAAAGAGTAATTTTCATATCCACATTTTTCTCATAATGAAGAATTGTTAAGATTTGTCAAATTTCATCCCATTTTCTTTTACCATATCATTTAAAGGGATTTAAGAGGTGGCAAGATGTGAATGATAGCAAGTTTAACTGTTTGACTAATTATCGTAGTTACGTGTTCCTGAAACACAAGATGCACAAACCGTGGGCGGTTTGGTGGTTCAAACCATGCCGTCATGCCAAAAGCCCAAAGTCAATGACCAATTTTGTGTTGAGAAACTGTTCCTTTACCATGTAGTTTACTGTTCTGAGCGTTTGACTATGTTTGGCCATGTTTCCACGACTATCATCTTTACTTGCCTTCATTAACTCACCTTGAGTCAAAACTTTGCCTTCGAGAAAACTTAAAATCGCGTAACGGAAAAAACAAAAACAAGACAGGAAAATTCCACGAACGACGAGGAAAAAAAGTTTGGACAGTGTATAAGAAGAACACGTCCGCGGATGCTCCAACGGGGCACTCAGGCCGGTGATGGGGTGTGCTTTACTGCATCTTCTTTGGTTCGTATCCACGCAAGAGGTACTCCACAAGCATCCATGTCGGTATCTTGTTCCCGGGCTTGTAACCCGACCGCGCTCCTGACTTTGAGATGGAGAGAACAGACGATACACGTTTTCCCGCCGAAAAAGGAGAAAAAATACGAATCCCGCCGTTCACACAGCGCGCGCAGTTGAATGGTCCTTCATGCACTCACCTTTGCCCCCTTATCATGGGCGTTTACACGGTAGATGATGTTTAATTCATCTGAATTCCTCAAGTTTCGCAGAGATTTCATGGAAAATGGAGGTGTTGAGGAAGGGCAGGGTAGACACATTCACACAAAAGTCAAAGAAACCTTTAACAGGGGACATATCATTCATCCCCGCGAAGACAGCTCAGACGGATTGCCATTGGTCGGAAAAACGAAAAGTGACAACTTCAATGAGAACTGCCTAATTCATTAAGAAAAATATTCGTCTAGACATGACGAGAATCATATTTCTTATGAGAGATAGAATACTGAAAGTGACAAAGTGAAGAGCATTTAGAAATGTTGAATCATTGATATTTGATACAGTCTACAGATTCTACAGACACAAAAGAAGAAGGAAAATAATAACCACGAGATTTGCTCTATTGGAAAGTCAGAAATCCAAGCAATATCATGTCAATATTCAAGAGAGAGATTGGTTGCGTTGCACGGCATGTTATATTCACATTTGAATATCAAATGCCAGGGGATGAAGGAGAAGAAGAAGATAAATAGAAAAGGGAAAAGGACAAGAAGAAAGAGAGAGAGAAGGAGAGAATGCCCGACCCTCAACCTAACTAATCGGAAAGTTTTGATCGGGTATCGTCAAACAGTAAATGAATCATGCGAATCATTTTGGGAATGTCCCGATCAGCTAAACGAAGCACTTGGTAGTAAACTATTTTACTCTTACAAGAGCCCGCCACCCCAAATCTTGGAACGACAGTATCGATATAGCGTTGTTAGTGGCCGGTGAGTATGTAGTTTTATATAAACTCTCATCTCGATTTCCAAATCGGAAGATCTAGGTTTATTGATTATCTGTTTCCATTTCTAACCCACCCTTTTCAATTTACCAGAACAATTAGATTCTTCTCACGATTTTTGGAAATATATTCAGTCAATCTTTTTGATTGCGTCCCGTATCTAGAAGATGTATGCAAGAGCATTGATTCTGTCTACTAGGTGATCACATCTTGTGCACTGTGAGCAGAAAAGATACAAAGGAATTTGACAAAGTGAAAAACTTCATCCAAGCCTTCACAATAGCTGTATGAACATAAAAAGTAGTGATGGTGGTGGTGATTGGTTGTGTTAATAGTTATGATTATTATGATAATGATGATGGTGGTGATGACGATGATGATGATAATGATGATAATGATGATAATAATAATAATCATGATGATGGTGCTGGTGATGATGGTGATGATCATGATGATGATGGCGATTAGCGTGGTGGTGGGAAATGATAATAAATAATGAAATTGGTTGATAATTATGTTAATTGGCAATTCCACGGTAACGGAAAGACATGTGGACAAAAAAAATGAAAGTTTAAACAAGAACTACAAGAAATCTAGAAGTGGAAGAACATTTCAAACCTGGTAATAGTAAGGTTAGAACAAATTTCTTCAATTTCCACTGATTTATTTGTTAAATATTCTTTTCAGTATTAAGATATGAATATTAATGAGGTCGGTAACGACATCAAAATGGACACCTCTTTTGGGGGTAATTGGTATTTAGAAAAATGCTATGGCTTTTATAAAGTTATTCTTATTTAAAGGTATACATCTGAATCCTTATAGTTTCAGCTATCTTGGAATATACTTCACTTCCTAATTGGTCAATAATTTATTTAATTACAACGCATAATATAGGGTAGTGTTTGGTAACGGAAGGACAAAAGGCTCACATGTGTAATGTCTATGGGGAAAAGACATTAGAACATGTTTTACTGAAATACTTTGAAATGAACTAATCTATGCTACCTTGCTGGTATACATTTGAATAAATGTAGTTTGGGATGGACTTCCACGCAATCAAAATTCCAAAATTGATTCAGGCTTTCATTATAAGACAATAATTTATGAATAATTCCATGGTAACGGAAGGACAGTCAAAGCCAAAATTGAAAGTTGTAGCAATTGCTGCAAGAAAAAATAACTCAAAGAGCATTTCCAACCTTCAAATGGTAATGTAAGAACAACTTCCCACAAATTCCAAAGTCTTGTTGAGGAACATCTGCCCTGGAGTAACTAAAATATGCAAATCATTTTAGGTCAGTAAGAATTCAAAGAATACAAAAATTAATACATGATTTTTAGCTAATTAGTGGTATTTTTTACTTAAAGTCATTGGAGTTTCTTAAGTTGTTCATTTTTCTTTTCTCAAGTAGTTGTGTTCCAAATTATTGAATTAACATTTTTTTTAATAAACTACAGTTCATGATATTTGTTAGTTTTTAGTAAGGAAGGCCATTAGGATAGCTCTGCTAGTGCTGCCCATGTACGGGGAAAATTATGTGTTCTTCCTATACACTTTACAACTGGGCTGGAATTCTAATTCTGAATTAATATTCAAATTCCAATTTAGTATTTATTATGACATTAACAACAGTATGATAATTAAAGTCAACAATAGAATAATCATACAGAGCTTTTCAAGTCTTAAATAATGAAAGATAGAATCAATACGTGCTTCACCTTTGTTTCATATTGCTCAATGGATTTTATTTAACTACATATGATAGGCTGATACTATTTTATAATTAACGCAAATATTTTAACCAATCAAATATCCTTCTTACTACCTCCCAAACTAGATATCTGCATTGATTAATTAAGTATTGAAGGCGCTTAAAGTTGATACACAATTATTGTTTTGAGTTTGTATCAAGTTGAGACAAGATGAATCCTCGAACTCTATCTCGGAATTTATGCCTCCATCATCTCTTGGTCAGGAAGATCAGAAGTCACAAATACTGTGGGCATGGTGGGTGGTTTTGCAAGTTCTTTTTCCCTATGACCTTTGACCCCCAGGGCTCAAAATCTAATAAGTCCATCCTCTCATGTGTATATCTACTTGAGCCAGCTTTTGTAGAATCCTGCCCAACCGTTTTGAAGTTACAATGTTAACAAGCTATTTTGGGTCATTTTTACAAGTTTTTTTAACCTGTGACCTTTGACCTCTTGAACCCAAAATCAAATAAGTCAATTTTCCTATGCTTATACGTGATGAACCCAAGGTTGGTTAAAGTCTGTTCAGCGGTTCTGAAGTTAAAGTTGTAACATGCTAGTTTGAAGGATTTCTTGTAAGTTTTCTGGCCCTGTGACCTTTGACCTTTGTCAACCTGAATCCAAAATCTACTCAGTTCATCCTCACATGCTTGTGCATATCTGACCCAAGCTTGATTAAAATACATTTAGTGGTTCTGAAGTTATCGTGGTAACAAGCTATTTTGGTGATTTTTTACAAGTATTTTGGCCTTGTGACCTTTGACCTTTGACCCACTGAGTCTAAAATCTAATCAATTAATTATTACATGCTTATGCATATCTGACCCAAGATTGGTTAAAATCCATTCAGTAGTTCTGAAGTTATCAAAGTAACAAAGTATTCCGTTACCGGCTTTGGTAACGGAAGGACATTTCTAATTGGCCTTTTATAAATTAACAAAGAAGATTTTGGGGGGCTGCGTGGTAGTCAACTAATAGATATCCCTAAACTTGCTTTGCATTGAAATTTTCAGGTTTGTAAAGCCACCATTTATGATGTAATGTTAAAAAATCATGTTTTTGCGGTAACGGAAGGACAATTAACAATGTCATATAAAAAAAATTACTGGAGCATGAAATATAATAAATGTCGCAAAAATACCACCTTATTATGGTTTTTAAATCTTAAACAAGTTTAAAACAGCACAATACATGACATAAACATATGAAACATTGCTAACAGCATGCTTAATATTTCATTGACAATTTCCATATTTTTCTGAGAATTAATTATGTTAATTTAACAATTAATATCGACCTTATGCTCGTTTAAATCTTTTATTTTTTCTAAGATTCTTAAAATTCAAGCTTTCATATGATACCAAATTTGTCTAATTAGCATGGATTTGAAATTTTGGGTGAAAAGCTTACTTTAGCGTGGAATTGCCCTAATGCCAAAATTCTTTGAAACTAATTATTCCAATGATGGATATTTTAATAATGTCATATTCTGATGTTGAATTAAGAAATATTCATGAAATCTCGGTACCTCCGAAAAAAAAATATTTGTGAAGACGCTAATGAGTGTTTCCACTTGACACAAGACTCTATAAAGATGTTCATCTCAACACTGTCTGTGAATATGATGAAATATGAACCAACAAGAGTAATACAAAGTGAGATGGCAGATTTTTTTTCTGGATGTCACCAGACTTTTTGCAAAACTTACCCATAGAAAGGTGACGAAGTTGAGTACGGGGTGGCGAAAGGCGACTTATTTATGTCCCTCCTCCTTTTTTGCTTTAGTGCAAAATGATTAAACAGCGGCATCACCCATAGCAACAAATATTTGCTACTACTGCTAATACTACTTCTTCTACTTCTGCTACTACTTCTGCTCATACTATATAGTGCTACTATTTCTACTGGTATTACTGCTGCTAAAATGCTACTCCGTTTACTATTACTACTACTACTACTACCACCAGCACTACTACTACTACTACTATACTACTTCTACTACTACTACTACTTCTACTACTACTACTTCTATACTACTTCTACTTCTACTACTACTACTACTACTACTACCACCATCAGCACTACTACTACTACTACTACTACTACTACTACTACTACTACTACTATTTTTACTACTACTACTACTACTACTACTACTACTACTACTAGTAATGCAACTTATAATATTACTTATACCTATACTGCTTATATTGATACTACCATTACTTTTACTACTCGTACTCTTTACGGCCATTACTACTAACGTTGCGACACCTAGAATACAATTGATTCGTGTTATTCTTTTTAGATTGCAATTGCTACTTTAAGGAATTACCATAATAATAAGTATGCTCATATAATTAGGTTTTCTTCTTCTTCTTCTTCTTCTAATTCTTCTTTTACTGCTCCTACTACTTCTTTCACTGCTATACGTTTGAGTAATATATCCTACCGCTTGTAAGTAGACCGATTTCTCTGAATTATCTCAATAACATCGGGTAATTTGTAAAAAGCATTCTTGAACTTTTCCGCGCTCTCCCAGGATTCAAACCCCGATCTACTTTCCGTCCCGGCCACTGCCTATTCCCCATTCATAGCGTGAAATTGTCCGGTTGAGGACTGTGTGTTCTGATAGCACCCACCTCTGCATATTCACCATGGACCCCATGGAAGAACAGAGCCACTTTGATAACGGCTCTGAAATGGTCAATCCATCCGATATTCATTTTATTCCTCTTGCTTTCATGTTGTATATATTTGTTTTATATTTTTATTGAGTATCGCAAATAAAATCAATCAATCAATCAAAACTTACACTGCACAACACTCAAACACTGACCTGACCTATTATCACGAAGCCTCCGATCAGAGGGCTATGTAAGGACTCTGTGGTTGAGTGCTGTGCAGTCCCTGTGTGTTCAGTGTAAGTGAATATGCAGAAGTGGGTGCTACCAGAACACACAGTCCTCAACTGGACTAAGCGTGAAATTGTCCAACCCTCTTTATTCCGTTTTCCCGCTCATTTGATGACGTCATTTATTACCAATCGGGCGGGATCGTGACACCGCGAGTGACACGTTTTCGAAACATTGAGAGATCCGATAACAAACACTCATTATCCCGTTA
This sequence comes from Temnopleurus reevesii, assembly GCA_036244855.1. Taxonomy (NCBI): domain Eukaryota; kingdom Metazoa; phylum Echinodermata; class Echinoidea; order Temnopleuroida; family Temnopleuridae; genus Temnopleurus; species Temnopleurus reevesii. Next base: position 57,958 of record BQKZ01001584.1, read on the forward strand.
TAGATGAGCAGTCTGCTACGCGGGAATTTGGCGAACAATTGGCATTTTATTGCGTCCTAAGTGCGATCCGCGGTGGAAATGGGAGGATACGGGTATGGGATGGGGATGTGGGTGAAAGAGAAATGGGTGTGGGAGAAAGAAGAAAGAGAGAGAGAGAGAGAGAGGGGAGAGAGAGAGAGAGAGAGAGAGTGTGTATATGTGTGTGTGTGTGTGTGTGTGTGTGTGTGAATGTGGGGTTGTGGAAGGAAAAGAGAAAAACAGTGGGATAGAAGAAATGATGAGATTTGTGCGTATGTTTGTATAGCGAGCTAGGGAAGATAAGGTGCATGTATGTGTGTGTGTGTGCGCGTGGGTGTGTGTGTGTGTGTGTGAGTTGCAACGTATGTGTGAGAGTGTATCTGTGCACATGATGGGTGCGTATTAAATATGAGAGGCGAAATAATAAAACTAAGGGAATTTACATTGATATTTATCTCGTGCTATCTAATGATGATATGAATGTATAGCAATTATGTTACAGTCATGGAGCAGAGATAATTATAGGAAAAAAACGAAACTTGGGGAGGGATGAAATTGATATTTGACTCCTATTATGACATCTAAAGAGAGAGTAAAAGAAGGAGAGAGTAGATAACAGAGATAGTGTGTTCATTTGTGTTTGTGTGTGTGTGTGTGTATGTGTGTGTCTAGGTGTGTGTAAATATGTGTGATTTTGCATGAGTTAGTGTGAAGGAAATGAAATATAGATATAAGAGAATACCATTACTATAATACCCTATGTAAATTTGATAACCATGTCTGAAATCAATATCATATCTAACATGAAAATGTATATAAAAATGATAAAAATAGAGATAAGAACGTGAATGTAATTAGAAAGAACATGGATGAAATAGGAAGAGCGGTGCGTTTTGAAGAATAGAAACAACATACATACGACAAAATTAGTTCTTGAGCATAAATTATATGCGAACAATGCAACGGTGTGCTAATTACCGTAGATAATGGGTTCTCATTGCCAGATTTTATGAATTTTTAAGTTTTATACAAAGTATCATAGCAGCTGAAAGTCACTTGCCCTTAAACGTCATTAGTCCTTGAATAATTTCATAGGTCTTTTGTGTAATTTTAGAGCGGTGAAAATATTTGTCACTTATTTACACCAAAGTAAAAAAGCTTTCCCATAAGAGATTAGAAAAATATTCAATGTCATATATTTGATATCTGAAGGTCATCAATTCTAGGACGTCTCTTCTGAATTTTTATGGGTTGGAAATTTGAGGTGATAAACATTATTTCCAACATGGACTGATAAATGCAGGGCGTTTGTCCTCCTTTAGATTCAATTCGAGTAAAACCTGTCAATAACTGGATTGAAGATATTAGGTAAAATGGCGAGCCTTGGGGTAAAACAAATTGTGTTTATTCGCGGTTAGTACTCTCACCATTCCAATATTGGGCAGTCGCAATATTCCACCATAAGTTGGGGATATTTCATTCAATAGTTGTGTGGACTATGTTGGCTAGTGTTAACAAAACTTTTTGCCCAACGTTCTTATAGTGGGTGTTGCTGAAAGGTTGCAATTGATCGCAAGTTGCAGTTGATCAGAATAAGCCAATCAAAATCATTGTTTCATGCGCGTCTGGTTAAATGCGCACACCGCGCGCGAATAAAAATGCGCGTTACAATTTCCAAAGTTGCAGTTGATTTGCAGTTGATTCTGAGCAACACCCCCTAGAGTGTTTAATTTAGACTTCCTATTTTCTTACTACATTCACATCAGCTTTAGATGGCATGATATCAGAAAACTACCAGGGACAAAATGGATACCTTTGGTAAATACAATTCGCATTTTTATTTATTATTTTTTGCTATATTTTTCTTTGATTATTAGTCTATAATTATACCAATCAGTCTTTCTCATTCTACCCTTCTCAAGTTCATATTTTAACACGAAATTAATTTCGTATTTTTGTCTAAATGCCCGATTAACCAAGGATATTCCCCGAGATCTACTGTAGATGACGGTCCGAAGATGTCCTTCATTTATAATGTCCCACATTGTACCATTACACCTTGAATAAATCGACACTATTGCCCTAATAGTGAGGGTCGTGGCAAGATCTGATTGGGCAATGTTTCATTGCAATAGATGGATTGCAACCATCCTGCCCCCATGACTTTTGTCCTTCCATCACTGCTATCATATCCTCATCCTTTAGGCTCTGGGATAAATAGACCTTCCCCTCGTTAACCAACATTCTCTCTTCGTTTATTTATCTCTCCCTCTCTCTCTCTCTCTCTCTCTCTCTCTCACACACACACACACACACACACACACACACACACACACACCTATACACACATTCTACACATGAACGAAGCATTATTCGTTCTCAAGGTCACTCTTAACTTAAAAAACAACCAATTTGTTGAAACAACATCCTGACTTAGAAACCAAACGAATGTACAACGTACCAAAAACCATCATGCTCTCCCAAGATTTACAATAATATATCTTATCTTTATCCCTCGGGCTTTGTCATACTTACACCAGTACACTTTCCCCTCGTTAACAATCACCTCTCTCTCTCTCTCTCTCTCTCTCTCTTTCCTACATCTCTCTCCTTCTCTCTCTCTCTCTCTCACACAAACACACATACACATACACACACACATACACATACACACACACACACACACACACCCCTTCTCTCTATTTCTCCTCTCTCTCTCATTTCCTCATCCAGTTTATTCGCATCTCCGCCCCTCTTTGTGTCTCTCCATCTATCTACCTTCTGTATCTCCTTCCCTTTCTGTAACCCGCATTCAACACTACCCTCATTTTCTCTTCCACTCTTTTTTTTCATTTTTATATTCATAGCTTTAAAGACAGCCTCCCTTTACGCACTCGCGTCTTTTGTTTTGCGGTCATCCTAGAAACCAGAGACCAAAACAACAAGTTCAAACCAATGTGACCGAAGGAATCTTTGGATTATACTTTAGCCCAGCAGCCAGAATACTCAAGGTAACTGGAATTCATGCCACAAGTATAGTCGCAAAGTCTCTAACACACATTTGCTTTCATTACTATCTCTCTCCAGCGTAGGAGAGAGCGGGGCCTGTTCACCCACCACGTGTTTTGAGTTGTTGCGTTAACCGGACGAAATTTGTCATGGTCATACATGACAGATGTTAATCAGACTACATCTTTGTATTTTAAAACATCAATTCTGATGAGTGATTTAAAACTAATCATTTTAATAGTTATACATGAATTTTAAAGAACGCTTGTGATAAGCAGACTTATGCCACTTCTCAAAGAGTATGTATGAACAAAATCACAAAGGGAATATTATCAGATTATATAGAACGCATTTTATGTTCAATATTAATGAAACTTACCACTTCATGACATTCATGACCAATCGTTATACCAAACACTTTCTGAAATACTTCAGCATCATATACATGATCACAGTTTTCATTATATATTGAAATTAAATGGAAAATAGGTGCTAACCTCTATTGGCCACAATCCCTCCAAAGGCCCCAATTTCATTTTTCCCTAAATTGATGGCGATCTAAACACCGTAGTCACTTTGCTATTCTATCCCTCGCCCTGATTCAGAATCAAAAGCGGTCACATTGCACCCATCTCCGGAGGGTTCTCTTACAAACTCGTTACCTATTATCTAATCTCAATAAGATAGATGGATCATCGGGCCACTTCAGACGGCATAACAGGCTCAATAGCGTATCAGCATGACAACACTCTACAGCGATCACATATCACCTGATGTTACCCATGATTTTTTTCATTTCACTCTTCAAAATGCCGATACGCGGCACGGGTCATGCGACGCTTAAAAGTGTCCTTATTTCGAAACGAATTTTAGAGTTTAAAGCCGGGCTGACACTTGCATGAATTTGGGGCACGATTTTGTCGTGGCAAGTCGTGCCATTTTGACGCACGGTCTGGGAGGCTGCCACACTATCCACGACTAGTTCACGCACAGTTCACAACGAGTTTACGAATAATTCACGAATGCGTGCTCATATATATCCACGTTGACACGAACGAGCAAGATGAGTTCACGCATAGCTTACGCATAGTTTACGCACTTCCCGCATTGGCACGACGAGTTTGCGCAACTCGGATGTCTCCGGGACAACACCAACACTTGGTATGGATAACTAGGGAGCTATTTGTCGCAGTTCATGAGAGTCGTGGCATGGCTCACACTGCAACCCATTGATACGCATCATCCCGTATTGTCCCGACGAGTTCACGAACGGTTTGCGCATAGTCTACGAACCGGTCGCGAAATGTTGTCGTGACCAAAATTATGAACAAAATTCTCGTCCCGATATGGCAAGTAGTCAGGACGAGTTTGCGCACACTTCACGCCAGTTCACGACTAGTTTGCGCACTGGCACGGCTCGAGTCGTGCCAATGTGTGCCACAAAATCCTGCAAGTGTCAGCTTGGCTTAATGCATGTTCTTTTAAAAAGGTGTGATTCTTCGTTTTCAAAATGCCAATTGGCACACAGATCAAATACAAATGTGTCATTGTTTCTAAATGGTTGATACAATATACTGACTCTTCTTTTCAACATGTGCTGACAAATTTCATAAACTGAAAAATAACGGATTCAAATAAAAAATTCAATAAATTGCATGGATTGCTAGTACATGCATTCTTTATTTCATTAAACCTTTTCTCAATGGAGACTTGTCGGTATTACTAAAAACTTTACGAATTAAAGCCACAATAACCCTTTATATAGTTTTCTCATTTTCCTCTAATACACTTTCTCTTTCTGTCTAACCCTCTGTTGCTGTTAATGTTAGAATAAATTTATCGGTTGAACTTTTAGTCTATCAAATTCAATAATTGGCTGGCTTCTGTTTCTCCATCAAATATGAACGATTAAAAATATTATTGAAATTAAACTTATTTTTGTCAAACGTCACAAGGGTTAGTTTTCATGTTACATACGAAGCAAATACTTGAAAAAAGTCATATATCTATTAAAAATCCATCACATGAAGATGAGGAAGATAAAAAAAAACATGCTATTTTTATTTCTCTTATAATTTCTTTTAATTATTTAGCCGAAAAATGATGGGGCCCCGTCCATTCACACATTCCTTAATTGACTAATAATCGGGCAAAACTTTTCATGAGTTATCAAAACATGATATCTTTGTACAAGCATACTTTATCAAGCAAGTTATATGCGACGACATCAATTAGAATGTGTTTAGGAACTTTGGGAAATTCATTCCCTCTCCCGAGTAAAAACAGTCCAAAAGACACCAGGCAAAATAGAGAATCTGGTGAAGCAATACAAATCTCATTTATTTCAAAGTACCCTAACCCGGCACCTAAAATATTCATTAAGATTGGAACTAGATTGTTCTACAGTGTTTAGAATGAGGTCTGAGGGGTTATTTTAGTGGATCTGTCTTCATCATCAAAGGTATTTCATTGACTTTGGTCTTAGTGTTGATGGAGAGCATGACAAGGATGTCAATGAAAATATTCATACTAAGACTTTTTCTTTCATTTGGTAGAATCCTGACTTCATAAACATTTTATATCTAAAGGCATCGTTCGTTTCTGACTTGTTCATCAAAGATTAATGTCAAAATGAATGGGTTTCTTTCATATGTGTTTTGTACATAATCTGGAAAAGCGCTATATTAATTTAAGTATTATTATTATTATTACTATTAATATTACTATCATTATTATCATTATCATTATTCCTATTATTAATAATACTATTAATAATAATACTATTATTAATAACATTCCATTACTATCAAGAAAACCCGGTCAAGATACTAATCTTAACGGAACTTTTTATTCACATTGAGATATTCGATTTTTTTATACTTTTGTGTTTCATTCAATTATTCTTTGCTTCAATTCAATTCAATATGGTATTAAAGGGGTTTCATGAAAACTTTTAAACAGTGTCAACGTATTTCATAGTGAGCCGAATAGAGTTTGTCCGTCTAGGTTTTTCGCTTAAAAGTTTGCAAAAGTTCAAAGTAGTGATTCTTAAATCCTTAAAAATCACATGGCAAAAGATAATCAAGCTTAGATTATCATAATTACAGTTATTTAAAAAGATAATGGAAGGGACACGGCTTTTCTTTCAAATGTACTTCAATGAAATTAGAGCAAAGTGCTTTCACCGTTTTCAAGCTGGATTTGCAATACTGCATCAAATCCAACTTACGGCTGACGGCTAATCACTAAGACGATACGCCGAGGAAACACCAGAGACATGGCCCCAAAACGACATCAAATTACGCAATGAGTTTTGGCGCGAAACCGACCCTGCGTCTTGGTGCGTTTATCCAAAGACAAGTATTACAAACCGTGCTGTCTTTACCAGATGTGTGGGGGTAAATTATGCATCTCTGAGATAATTGCGTGATGATGATTCTGTTTCCAACCGACACCATTCATGGCCTCCGAGTCCAGTGGGTGTGATCAAGAGAGTGAGAGAGAAAGAAAGAGAGAGAGAGAAAAAAAAACAAATAGGATAGAAAAGGAGAGAGGCGAAGGTGAGATGTTAATAGATACTTTAGATGGGTGTGGCTGTGTAAATTTCATAAACGTTTTTTGGATCGATGGATGGTTACGGTAGCATTTTTTTTTCTTTCTGCTGCTTTGATTCATATTTTGTCCCCTTAATTTCACTTAGGAACTTTGAATCTATAATTGTAGTGTATCATGTTAGTTGTGCAGCAGGGCTCCCTTGTAAAACAGGCCTACATAGCTTGAATGGGACTACCCTGCTTTTTTATAAAGTAGATAATAGATAAAAAAAACAAATAAATACGAAATTAAATTAATCTGAGACATGACAAAGGTCTTCGTAACCTCACATAATATGGCGTTTATGTATTTGAAGGTTTACCCTTTTCTATTTTCTTTTCAAACAGGAATTAAATACCTTTTTCCATATTCCTTTTTCCTACTTGCTCTTGTTTTAAGCCCCGGTCACATAGGACCCCGGAAGCAACACGATTCACCCCGACTCGTTGTTCTGAGGCAGTTAACTGTGAATTAACAACGAGTCGGGTGAATCGTGTTGCTTCCGGGGTCCTATGTGACCGGGGCTTTAGTCTAAAATGATCCTGATACATTGAAAAATCAAACACTATAACTAGAATTAATCGAAATAAATCTGTAAGTTGATGACTGTAACCTATCCATAAACAAGTACAAACGTCAATGCTAGAAGGTCGAGGGCAATAGGAACGGATCAATTAAAACAAATATAACCTCATATCGTTTCTGAGCCTAAAAATACACAATGTTATAAAGTTAACCATATACCGACCCTAAACTAATGAGGCATCACATCTACAATACTTACAAGAGTTCTAACCGATCAATCCGTGTACGTATCAAGGTCAAACCAATTGATGCAAGCCCGACGGTTTAAAACATTCAAATCACAACCTTTAATTGGCCGTATCACTCTCATAATTGCGCCACTATCCGATGCCGTAAACTATACAAAGAATGACGTACTTAATCAATTCTTTCTTTTTTGTCGCACAGATAATTCGGTTGCGTATGAAATTCATAAGGATGCGACAGAAGGGAAGGGCGTACTTGAGGAGCATCTCATTTCGAAAGAGGAGCCGGGATGCGGAGAGGCAGGGCACCACTCTTGAGATGATGTGACTCCTCGTTAAAGGCAGGATACAGTTTATGAAGATCTTCATGTATTATTTACGTTGTCTGTGGTATTGTAATCGTAAACCCCGAGAAATATTGATCTTCTGACTCTCTCCTCTTCCTATTCTTCTTCCATTTCCTCCTACCCGTCCTGTCCACATCCTCCCGATCCCAATCCTTCGTAGATGACTTGTATCTTATTGCGTGGGTCCGTCTAACCGTCTTCGTGTGCCATAATGCATAGGATTTGGTCATATTGTTGGGTGTTATTGTCCTACAGCAACATCCAGCGCTCGAATTTCGTCTAAACAAATCGTTATTTTTCCATCTTAATCTCAAATTTGGCGACCGAATATCTTGGCATTAAACTATTATGTTATAACAAAAACAAATGACATTTGAAAACATGCTAAAAATTTCGTGAAATCCAAAAATATCAGGGGAGGGATATGAACGCATGGCCTACATCAGCTCGAGTAGGGATTGTTCTGCGTAAAGCGGCTAAATTTTCCCTCAAGAAATCAGTCCGTTTAGGGCAATCGGGAAAGGTATATTTCAATATTGTACCCGGACAGTGACCGATAGCCTTCAGGTCATTGATGTGATTTGGGTGCATTGCTCGGTTGCTGGTACAGTTTTAGCCCTGAAATAGAACTTATGGCAACTCGCTGCCCCAAATGTACTCGATGCCTGTGTGTTCTCCATCTCAAACCAGCCTGATTGAACGGCCGCCATCAAGTGATCTAGCCCAGTAGGTCACCTTCCGTTGGCATCAGGCAACCATCGGGCTATTTTGTGAACAAAATAGTCTATTGGTCAATGGGAGTCAGCTTGCCCGGGCAACGGTGGATCCTCAACCGGTCACTGTCCTGTTGCCATACGGACAAGCTTTGACCTTGATTAATCCCTCCCTGAAGCGCTCCTTTGGTGTCCCTCTGTCATGGTTGCCAGCAGAAAGTTCACCGTACAGGGTTATATTGGACAGACGATGATCTTCCATTCTGGAGATGTATACCCTGTCAAGAAAAGCCGAGACTTTAGCAGCATGGCGTTTAGGGATCTCCGCTTGTTCAAGGACCCCAGCAATTGTGACGTAGTCCTTCAAGTGAATGCTAAGGATGATGCGGACACGACGCTGATGGTAACGCTCCAAGAGCCCCAGGCGATGGCAGTACGCTACCCACAACTCAGAGCCATAAAGTAGGATGGTGAGTACGACGGCTCTGTACACGCTGATCTTGGTGTTCTTCTTCAGGTGTTTATTTTTGCAGACTCTAATGTTCAGTATACTAAAATCGCTGTTTGATCTGGCCAGTCTGCCGTTTACTTTCATATCGACCTTAGTGCCTGAAGGGATTGAACATCCCAGGTTGGAGAGGTGTTGGGCCTTCAACACAGGAGGTTGTCGGAGGACTGTCAAGCTGACCTCGAGTCCGTAGAGTCGAGCAGCTTCTGCGGAGCAGGAAGTCAAGCGCTGTAGGGACCTTCCAGTATGGGCAATGACGGCAGCGTTGTCTCCAAAGAGATACTACGGAGCTTTAGCAAAGAATACGGTAGGGCCGATCAGGATGTTATTTCTCAAGCGCGGGATAATCTAGCGGGCCGCTAAGGTTGAGAACGCCCGCTAGAATTATCCCGCGCTAGGGAAATAACGTCCTGATCGGCCCTACCGTATTCTTTGCTAAAGCTCCGTATACTCTAAACATAAGACGTTGAGTAGCCTGCCATCGCGGCAGTAATTTGTAAACTAACAACTTTTAAGATATTTTTAAAGTTCATGAATTTTAAAGAGGTTTACGGTTCTATAGGGAAAAAAGAAAGAAACAAAAGAGAAAAGTTCATAGTATAGCGAAAGAACGCACCTGAATAAGAAGTTGAAAAAACAAACCCACTCCTGCGCTCCTCACTCCGACAAGGTGGACAAGTTCCGTCGAGATTTGGATGACTTTACAAAGATTTTCCGTCCAATTAACTCAACATATCATGACCATAAGAAACACGTTTCACTATCACCACCGCAATCAACCACCAATCCGCCAACGAATCTCGATGTCCATTCACATCGTGGTATTGGTCCGACCCCTGGTACGAGCTATTGCTAGTGGTTTTCCGACCACACTTTCGCCAATTCGTATAAAAATTTCTCCAACCAGATAAGGTAACTTTTTATCATGCGAGATTAGTTCTCTCAAGTATGCCTTAATTTGGACATCTCCAATTTAACTAAAGTGGTTTTAAGTGGTGTTGTGTTGTGACTTTCTCGCTGATATCACCCGTATGTCAGTGACATAGAAGTGTTTTAACTTAATTTCCTATTTTATATTGCACGTAATCTGGTTATACTAGAATACGCATAAAGCCTAGAAATTTAGTAAACAAACAAATAATGATGGACGAAACATATATATTTACATGAACGTCGATTCAGCGGACTTTGGATTGCTGTTTTAAATGTTTGAAACTTTACTCTTTCATTTCTTCTCCCATCTCTTTCTATGTACTTTATCATTCTATTCCTTAGTTTTTTTTTATATACGCACTTCTATTCATCGAAGCTTTACATAAATTTCCAATCTCCATATATGCAAACTCGCCCCCCCCCCCCACACACACACAGTCTCCATATCTTTCTCTCTCCCTTTCGGATTCGGACAAATATACAACTTCCATTCATGCATTCACGATAGCTAGATGCACACAAAGACATTTCCTCCCTCTTATTCTGCGGAGAAATATCGAAAAGGTATCACAACTTTTCAGTGAACAATCATGGAAGCTAATTTCCTTTATGATCACGGAGATATTGAATTAAGATTTTTACTTTGTCTAAACCATTTGTCCCTTCTGCTCACACTGCAAACATCCGTCAGCTAGGGCCCCGGAAGCAACACGATTCACCCTGACTCGTTGTTCTTAGGCATTTAACTGTGAATTGACAAAGAGTCGGGGTGAATCGTGTTGCTTCCGGGGTCCTGTGTGACCGGGGCTTAAGCACAAAATCCATTTGATGCGACGAAAATTGCAAACAATATACAGATCTAATTATTTATTTCTGAATCAATGGATGCAAACTGAAAAAAAGGGTTCTCCTATTTTTCCAGGTAAATGGTGGTTAACAACATTGTCATGGGTAAGATTTATGGCTTTATCCGCGAGCTACAAAATAATAAATCATTACTTCAATCTTTCGTTTATCTCTTTAACAAATTTATGCATTGGAGTCATAGCGATACATTTCGGATTTTTATTTCATGGACACCTTATGCGACGTCTACTTTACACCCCCGCGGGCGGACTCCTTTACTCGTCGCGGTAAGGCTGGCGTGAAGCACCGCAACGAACTCCCAATGCTGATAAGGGCTATGTGGGATGCTGGAGGTTCGATTTGGTCCGAAAATAAAATAGGGTTCATTTTACCGAAGGTTCGTTAATCCAAAAATCGCAGGAATGTAATTACTGTGCGAATTGGGCGGAGTAATCAACTTCATTCGAGCGTTCACAAATGATTCATGATCGTAAAAGAAAATTGCTCCCCAGATTATTCAGTGAACTGATGCGACACCGTCCTGTTTGACGATTCTCCTCAGAATGAGAGGGAAGGACATTTCTGTGCATCTAGCAATTGTGAATGTTTAAATGGGAGTTATGAATTTGTCCAAATCCTTTATCTCTTCAGGTTACAGTGAATGCTCATTTATACAAAAATGAAACAAACATTATCCCCTAGCTTATTCAACACAATATACAACGTATCTTAGTGAAAATAATTTGCTCGAGAAAAGAAAAAACACTCGGAGAAGAATAGTGTACTTTTATGTTCACTTAAATAAGTCGCTTTATGATGATCATTATCATCATTATGATCAAAGAAAAAATGAAAGGAAGTATGGGTCGAAATTTCTTCCACGTACAGATGACAGGGTTCATTTTTATTTCAGATTTAAAAAATTCTTAACATATAACGCAGGAATAAAATTTGGAGAGATGCTATGAAGATCAAGTCGGTCAAACTTTATGAATACGAGAAAATATATTTTCTCCGCGAATTGTATCACAACAAATACAAATTACCACATGTATATAAATTTACGAGTAGGAAATTAGAGCAAAGCAGAAAAAGAAGAAATGAAAGAGTTGGGAGCAAATAATATATTAGACATTCTAAAACATGACAGTCAAGAGAAAATGACGGCAATATTGAGGTGCATATTTGTAGCATTATCAACTTCCAAATTTGAACATTATGAGAGCAGATAAAAAAAAGTATATCAATTTTTTGTAAAAACCTTTACCTTAAAAGAGCAGATTCTCCAAACGTGCGTAGTTAGATTCATCAGTTTGACAAAAATATGTGATATGGAATAATATTTACATCTCGATGGGTCAGATATCACCTAATATGTGGACAGCTATATAATTTTGTCGAACCAACTTCTATATTTCACCTTTGATGACGAGAAAAAAATGCAGAAACTCAAAACATAAATCAATAAAACAATGCGGTTGATTGAAGACCTTGCGATATCGTTTCCTAATAAATTGCCGCATCACTACTTTGGGTCGCCAGTACGCCTCTTTATAATCCCGTGTCGTTAAAGTATTGCAGCCACATCCCCATTTTTTTCGGACAATTCAATGGATTTTCTAGTACTTGACTCCATCAACTATGAAACGGTTTCGACAGATTCAAAAGTTATTCTTATGAAAATGAAATAGAAATGTGTATCTTTATGGAAAGATCACCTTTTAAAGAAATCTCGTAATTACACTTTTTCATGATTAACTACAACCCTTTTGGATGAAAGCGAAATTGTTGGAATAAAAAAATATTTGTATTGGAACAGATGGTTCTGAAAATAATCATAATTCTGAAAATCGTTTTTTATTGAAAACTGCTGGAAATGGCTCCCGATTGATAACATTGTGATGATTTCCTTTTTCTAACATTTGATAGTCTCAGATCGATTTGTCAACGAGAGAGGAAAAGGAAGTATTCATCCCACGAGGATGAAATATAACACCGGCTTAAATATACCATTAATATAACGAACCTTGCGTTTGAATGTCAAAATGGAATGTGATTGTTCAGAAATAATTATGAACTTTTTATTCAGGAATATGATGCTTCTACCCCATTGACGGATGTATGGTGAACAGCCAGGTTCACACCAGACGTCTATTTTTGTAGCCGTATCAGACAATATATCGGGTTAACGTTGACGAAAAACAGTCCGAGTGCCATATCAGACCCGTATTCCCCGGATGCTCACTGGCTAAACGCCGAGTAAATACAGGGTAATCGTGAATGGGGTATAAGTCTCTGTCTAGGGAGGTATGCAAAAACATGTGGAAACTAAAAAAACGAAAAAAAAGACGTTATAAATAAATTTTTACAATTTTTTAAAAAATCACAATAATATTCATTTTTATTTTTTTTCCTTGGTGGTCACTGTACAGATGTGCAAAGAAAGATCATGAACTGCTCATCATCCACAAGTCAAACTACTCCTTACCACATTTACGCTCATAAGGTGAACGGCCGGTTATAAACACCGGGTGTTTTTATAGCTTTATTAAGGGACTGTGNCAATGCTGATAAGGGCTATGTGGGATGCTGGAGGTTCGATTTGGTCCGAAAATAAAATAGGGTTCATTTTACCGAAGGTTCGTTAATCCAAAAATGGAGGAATGTGACCACTGTGAAGGGACGATTGAATTGGTCGAAGTGGAGAACTTCCTTTAAGTGTTCATAAAAGATTCATGAATAAAGAAGAAAAAATTGTTTCCATGATTAATCACTGGAAATGCGACACATGTTTGATTAATCTCCACCGAACTAAAGGATAGAAAATTTATTTTGTGTACATCGAACAATTGTGAATGTTTCACTGGAAGTTATTTACCATGTCTAAATCCTTTATCACTTCAGGTAACCGTTAATGCTCGTTTGTACAAAAAGGATAAAGAAAAACAATTTCCCCCAGTTTATACAACACACATCTAGTCAAAGGGGTTCTTTTCGCTCGAGAAAGAAACAAATTCACTCGGAGAAAAGCGGTGTAGTTTCATTTTAACTCGAATAATTGCAACGTTTACGCGGACGATTAAATACTTTCTTAAAGTAGCAATATATGCCGAAGAACAATGTTGGTATCATTTTTAGTGGGGAATGAAAAAAATGTGTGCATTTTGGGTAACTATAAAGTCGTCAGCACATGGTTAAACTTTGGAGGCATTCTTATCAATTTAGTTTGTTTTTTATTAAACTGTTTTAAATGTTCCGATTATCCTGATTATGCACAATTTATTTGATGATTATGTGGAGTATAACCGTAACGAAAACTCGTATGTTTGCTGCTTGGGAGATCAACATTAAGTATTAAAAGATATCAATCCAAGAAAGATTAAAAAAGAATAATATGATGTATGTTTATAACCAAAATAATGCGAAATGATTAAAATCATTCCTGGATCATATATTTCTAATTGTAATGAGTCTATTCATAATACATCCAGTCTATATTTTCTCAAAGATCGCTCTATTATTATTATTATTATTATTACTATTATTACGATCATTGTCATTAATATTATTGTGATTACTATTACCATAATAATCACCATCACTATTATTATCAGAGAAAAATAAGAAGAAGTGTGGGTCGAAATTTCTCCCAAGTACAGGTGAAAGGGATCATTTTTGTATTTCACATTTATAACATCTTTAAATAAATAGAACTGTAATAGAATTTGGAGAGATGATATGGCGGTCCAGTCGGTCAAACTTTTTAAATACGAGAAAGTATATAGTAACCCGAAATTAGACCCTATTGGGGCCGATCTGGAATAAAATTATTGGAAATTGTTTTTCAATTGATTTGAGTTGGTAATGGTGTCAACCTTCATCAAAAAAAAATCAGGACAAATCAGGGCTGGGGAAAGTACTTTTTTTCAAGGTCAAAGGTCAATGACCTTTTTCTATATGCTTCAAAAATGCATCTTCGCAATACAACAGCGCACATTGGTGATTTTGATGTCAAACTGCATGGATTTGTGAAATGAAGTGAGATGAAATAAAATAAAACCGGTTTGTTATGATAAAGTGCCTCAAATGTAAGGTCAAAGGTCAATGACCTTTAAATACATACCGAAAATCATACTTTTGCAATAAAACAAGGCAAACGTAATGGTCTTGGTGTCAAAATGCACACATTTTATTCAGAAAGTAAGTTGACATAAATTCTTAACCATTTGAAAGTGAGGCAATTTCTCACTATCAAGGTCAAAGGTCATTCAAAGGTCAATGACCTTTAAGTACATACCGAAATTCATACTTATGCAATAAAACAAGGCAAAAGTAATTGTCTTGGTGTCAAAATGCACACATTTTATTCAGAAAGTGAGTTGATATTAAAATCTTAACCATTTGAAAGTGAGGCAATATCTCACTATTAAGGTCAAAGGCCAGTCAAAGGTCACTGGCCTTTATGTACACACCCCAAAATTCATATTTCTGCAATAAAATAGGTATATTGATGATGTCAGAATTCATGGATTGATGTAATAAAACAAGTTGATGTATGCATAAAATAAAACAAAACTGGAACCAAGGTTATATCTTGTGTTCAAGGTCAAAGGTCAATGAAATTGAAACCAAGGTAATATCTTATGTTCAAGGTCAAAGGTCAATGAAATTTTCTTACATATCCAAAAGCGTTATTTCTACCAATGTCACATCGGTGATGTTGTTATCAAAATACACAGATTCATATACGTAATTGGGATGGCCTGAAATTAAACCATGCGGAAGTGATAGAACACCTCAAATTCAACATTAATTGTTGAATTTGAGGTGTTCTCACTTGAAATATATAAATTTGTTAATTATTATTGTTACTATTATCATGAGCACTAGCGTCATCATCTGTATCATTCTAATTTAACAATACTTTCATCGATATTTTTTAACTTCTAAGTCTAAAAACGAAGGGCGATTTTGTAAAAAAAAATATATTTATGATAGAATATTGTATGTTCAAATTAACTCCCAGAATAATTGATTTAACAAAAGACAATATCTAGGGACAATATATTGAGTAATTACTAAGAGAATTTACAAAGAAAAAGCTTATGGGGTTGAACGGAAGTAATGGTAAATTTCACTATGATTATAGTGTAATTAGGAACTAATTTAGAATATAGCTTTATTGTCTACTAGGATGACACCTCATCCATGTCAAGAAACTGTGGAGATTGGCAAAATATTAACAATGACTCTCTAAGAATATCTATCTATTTTTATTCGATGGCAGAGAGAGTTGTGGGATATAGAAGACCCATTGAAACATGAGTTAATGCCAGCGACTCACAAGCACTAAAACAAGCAGGAATTCGATAGATTGATAAATGATAAGACCAAAAAATATAGTTGCTGGGATGTCCAAGAGGAAAATAGAAAATAATAAATACAAGATATGGTGCAGAAAATAATGTTGTAATTCTTGAACATTGATCATGCTATTTATCCAGCTAAGATAAAGGTGGGAGTTCCACAAGAAAGGGGCACTCGAGGGAAATGCTTCAACTTCACATTCGAAGGGTAATTCCTGATGCCAAAGACGTGTTCAGGACCGATGATGCGCAATAGGTGAAGCTACATTACACTGGAACTTGATCATGGACCTCCTTGAAAGGAAAATTATCTTGAATTCATTGTGTTCTTGACAGGAAGCAATTAAAGATTAGAACGTACATGACTTTATGTAGACATACCTCCTTATTATATAAATCCGTTATAAGTTGTCCATGAAATAATATGGAGCTGCAGTCTTTAATGTTGGGAGTCTGTTCTAAAGGCTGTAATAAGAAGGCCAAAAGGTAGACTACAACAGAAATCAAGTAGGAAGTAGGGTTTCTGACATACATAAATGATACACTCAATTATCCTCCAAGTATACAAAGAGATTATGTCCATCGAGGGAAAGAGGAGACTGAGGC
>BQKZ01001584.1:85835-88335 GCA_036244855.1 Temnopleurus reevesii
GGGGGGGGGGGGGCATTTTGATGCTCGTTACTTGATTAAATACAATAGAATATTTGACTCAATTTGAGACGAATATACTCGAATAAAAAAAGGATAATAAATAATTGAATAATTGTAATAATACTTGTAATAATAATAATAATTGTGTTATTCATGTTATTATTTGCAAACAGGGCCTCATGGAAACCACCTAATTGGGGAAATGAGCCACCCTGTATAAATATCAGAAATAATTGAATAAATATATGAATAAATATAATTATTTGATGCATTTCTTAACATAAATTATAAATCAAGTAAATCCGACGAGATTTCTTTTCAGTGATGCTATTTAGGATAAAGGATGGGGGTGTAAGACTAGACGATTAGCGATGATTTGACATCACTTCCGCTCAGAATTGATCGATTGTGGGATTAATTACATTGAGTTGACATTACCTACACATAGTCATCTTAAAGGAGCTCAAGACAGTGGACTACATGAGAAAACATTCCTATAAAAGGAATCATTTGCAACAAGGATGTATTAATATTAAAAAACAAAGATAATATATTCGATGTATTAATATTTAATTGGTTCTTATTTGTATAGTATCGCTCTTTTCTGATGGCCTATATTCAGATATTTTAGTGTTAACACGATATAAACTATCTCTGTAAAATAAAAGTAGGTCAATGGACAATAGATCGATCCGCACACCGTGTATTGAGCTGTGCGGACACAACAATTACAAGCCGCTTCCGATTTAAATAGCTTAACAAAGAATCATTGAATTGGTGTTCGACTTTATTTTACAGTACTAGATTACATCGTGTTTGTTATATATTTCGCACATTAGTTATGTTTCAATTTCCTCATTTATTTAGATGTAAAAGTCCATAATGGTCCGAGATCAAAAATCGTTAATCTTTAATGGTTTGTATAATGAACAATATGACAGCAAAAATGATATCACTCAAATGGAAGAAATAGCTATTGAGGCTAACCTGACTACTAAATTGTGTAGGAAAATTAATCTTGCCATGATTTACGATAAAAGGATATCAGAAATCATGTTTTGACTGACATGATGTAAATGTTATCACGAAGCACGGGTTTATATTTAAGGAAGATGTGAGGATGTGCTGTTATTTTGGTACCATGGCCACGTCGCCGATGTATTATGCAGTCGTAAATGCACTGAATGATAAACTACATTTTTGATTGATTGATATATTTATTTATTCTGTTTCTTTCATTTTTGTCATAACAAACAAAACAATTAAATGAACATGAATATATATTAATACATTTTTACCAGAAAAAAAAAAGAAAATGAATGTTTAAGGCATAAAATTATACTTAATATAAAGTTTGCAGATTTATTTTATATTTGTGGAAAAAAGGAGCTGAAGGGTGTTGCAAAACTATCAAATTATTACTTAAATACAATAAACCTTTATATTTACATAGATATATTCAGAAAGATGGTGCACAAACGAAATCACAGCGTATTCAATTTGAACAACAACTTTCATATGATTTTTTCAGTTTTCTTTTTGTTCCATTACTTTTACATGATCAATTCCAAAAATAGAATTGAAATAGTTAAAACAAATACGTTCGGACATAACATTTCAGTTATTTCAGGAATTGTGACAGATTCAACTCATTCATAAACAAATCCCAATGAACGGTTTCGAAATATAACGGGGTTTTGATATCTCAGTAGTCGTACAAAGAGCGGAAGTCTTTATTGCAGATTGGATGTCCTGTATTGGGGTTTGACTTTGTAGTATGCATGAACTTAAACAGCTGTTACATGTAATTAAAACCATTGTTAAAAAAATGTGCGTGATTGATAGAAGTAAATGTAAAACAATGGGGTTAGATGGATGCGAAGACATATGAGGGAGAGGAAATTGAGGCAAACTTCATCGCGAACCTTGTCATCCTCCTCATCATTATCCTTCTCCTCCTCCTCATCATCATCATCGTCCTCACCACCATCACCATCATCACCATCATCATCATCACCACCATCATCATCTTCACCATCATCTTCTTAATCATCATCATCATCGTCATCTTTATCACCCTCATCATTACCAACACTGCCATCGTCATCCTTACCATCACCAAGATCGTCGTTATCATCTTCATCGTCGTCGTCGTCATCATCATCATCACGACCACCATCACCAACACCATCAATACGTTTCTTTCACTTTTTCTCGTTTTATCATCGCTATCCTCATCACTTTATATATCATCTTAACTAAAAATAATACCAATATCGAGATTATCACCACGATTGTTATGAACATCGTTGCCATCATCGTTACGATAGTAAATATCATTCCATCACTCTCCCTTTATGATCCCGTATCGTTAGGGGTTATGTAGCTTCTTGCTCCCGCCTATAAACCTACCATTGCCCCGTATAATTACTCTGTATTTCATCGAGTATTCCTGCTCTAAGTGATTGCATATTGTTTACATAATTTCTTAGATGGCGGA